>ML316469.1:0-24729 GCA_005239505.1 Nicotiana paniculata | reverse complement strand
ATTTTCAAAAATAAGGATTTGAAAAACTCCGGTTTTATTAAAAAGGTTTTCATACTCTGATTTGTACTGTGAATTAAATCGAAACTTGGAAATTTTGAGGAGTTGATAATAGCTGATATCTGAAAAGAATTATCCGAGTTGTTCTATTGTTAATGCCCCGCCGTAGCCTCGTCATTACTTTGTCGAGGTTAAGCTCGACACTTACTCAGTATATGGTGTCAATTGTACTGATACTACACTCTGCACTCTTTTGTGCATATCCAGGTACCGGCCAGAGTTAGGGGATTTTAGTAGCTGTCATCATTGTTCGGAGACACGAGGTAGATCTGTTGGCGACCGCAGAATTCTGGAGTCTTCTCTTTACTTTATAGACGCTGTTTTATTTCTTTCAAAACAGAGATATATTCTTTCAGACCATTATTTGTAGTATTCTTAGTAGTTCGTGAATTGTGGCACCAAACCCTGGGTAGTTATATAGTTACTTTTAGTTCATGGTTTGTTTCATTATATCGAATATTATTCCTGATTACCATTATTGGAAATTATTAGATTTAGTTATTTCGAATTGTCTCAGTGTGTTTAAGTAAATATTCAAAGGAAAGTGGATAATCAAGTTCTAACATTGGCTTGCATATCAAGTGTAGTCTTAGGCGCCATCACGATCCCGTGGGTTGGAATTTAGGTCGTGACATGGTTGCACGCCGCAACAGTTGAAATAAGGGTGGCATGTTGAGGTGGGATAAGGGTGAATCTATACTGTACGGTGAGAACGGATTGCACGCCACAACAGGTGTAATAAGGGTGGATTGTTTTGGTGGAATAAGGGTGAACTATGATTATGATATTGTTATATGGTGGGATCGGGTTGCGAGCCGAAACACTTATATATATATATTCATTGTTGTACATGTTGTTATGAGGAAATAAGGGAGGATTATGTGACGTACGGTGGGATCGGGTTGCGCGCCGCAACAACCTGTGTGTTTATATTTCCTTTGGGCTGTGATAGTCTTACGATATTTCCCTTTTTCATTTGAGGATTGGTATATTCTGAACGTTGATGACTTACTCCTGAAGCTGTAGCTATCGTTTTCAATTGACTGCTTTACTTCGCTCTGCATTTACTTTTTCTGTCTATATTATTTATATTGCGTATAGGTTGTAGTGTGAGTGACCCGCCTTAGCCTCGTCACTACGTCATCGAGGTTAGGATCGACACTTACAAAGTACATGGAGTCGGTTGTACTGATACTACACTCTACAATTCTTGTGCAGATTTTGGTGCCGGCCCGAGCTGATCGTGAAGTTAGCAAATGGACTCATTCGACAGGAGACCCAAGGTAGATCTACCGGTGTCCGCAGACCCTGGAGTCCATTTCTAGTCACTTTACTTTACTGTGTCTTTTCTTTCAGAACAGTGTATTTCCTTTCAGACTCTGTTTGTAGTAAATCATAGTAGCTCGTGAATTGTGACTCCAGATCTTAAGTGTAGCAGATATTATGGAATTTATATTATTCCGCACTCGTTTTATTTCGTTTAGCTTATTTGACTTTATTTACTGAAACGTATAAAACTTGGCTTAATGATTCTCTAACGTTGGCTTGCCTAGCAAGTGAAATGTTAGGCGCCATCACGGTCCCGAAGGTGGGAAATTCCGGGTCGTGACATTATTATATATACTCAAAGGATCAAATGATACTTTTTTTCACAAAAAGTCTTACTCTATTTTTATTTCTTATTTTTTTCTAATATAATTAAATCATATAAAATTAATTAATTTTAATTTTATGACCGATTATAAATCTATAATTAAGAATAAGAAAAATGGAAGAAGTGTTGGTCAATATTATCGGCTTTAGTTATAATTTCATACTTATTCTTTCTCTATTTATATTTATATTTTTACTAAGAGCTTAAACTATATAGAATTAAGATATTAGCTCATTGAAAATTTAAAAAATCAATTGTAATATCTAACATAAAAAAATGACTGGCATTTTTATATGTTGAGCCAAAAGATCTCGACAAATCCCTGATAAATTTTAGCCAAAAGATCTCGATTCAAGATAAATTCATGAGGACGTGGTATCTCTTTAGGATCTACTCCAACGTTTAGAAATTGGTTATACGGTAAAGATACATGTACTTGATGCCCCGCCCAAGAGAGAGACCCAAGTCCTAGTAGCCCTGCCAAATGGTGATTCAGCATAGATTCTACATCTTGAAACCAAGCCAATTTTGGCGCCACTTTATGATAATGAAACCAACCAGCAAAAAGCATTAACGTTGCAAAGAACAATGCCCCAATTGTTGTACAATAGAGTTGTAATTCACTCGTTATTCTAGATACTCGCCAAATCTGGAAAAAAAAAACAGAGGTTATTTGTACTAGATAAAATATTCATTTGATTATTTTTTTAATATTTAGGCCTTTTAAATTAATTTAAATTGTGACTATTAAATATTTTATTATTTGAGTTAAGTTAAAAATTCTAATAAGAATTTAATATCGAGTAAGATTTTACTTATCTATAAATTGAAATTCTTTTCTTATGTGAATTATTTTTTCTAAAGAATTATTACTTAAGTTTTTCAAATCTTACAAGACAATAGCTTGTTATTCAAGTTTTGAGAAAATAATTTTTGAAATAAAAATAGAAATGTGTGCGCATGTCAAAGAAATAAAAACAGATACTATAATAATTTTTCTATTTACTTAAATAATTTAGTAGATGGCTTTACGCATTTAAAAAATGTTATGTATTTTAAAAATAATTGCAACTCTGTTATTCTAGCTATATGATAGTAGCCTATATTATGTACTGTAGATGCTATTTATACTCTAATTTAACCGCACTTTATTGATGTTTAAATGCTAAAAGATAACAAAAATGCTCTAATTGAGAAATTTATGCTTTGCAGGAGCCATTCCGAGCTAGGAGGGAGATAAAGTGCGTTTTGGAGTCAATTATAAACATACAAGGCCAATCAAATGATAGCCCGGATGAAAAGAGCGAGGAAAACAAGAAAAAAAATGTAAAAGGGCAGGTCCGCGGCGCGCAGTGATCGCGGGGAAAACAATGAGGAGGCTAGAGTCCGCGGTCGCGTCCGCGGTTGAGCCCGCGGCCGTGGACGGGATGGTAACCGAGACAAAGTGCAAGGGCTTTTGTGTAATTTCCTGGGCAATTAACCTAAACCTATAAGAGCCCAAACTCCCCAGAAGTCAGGGGAGGCTTGTTTTTAGACATAATTGGAGAAAAGAACAAGGGAGAGGAGATCAAAAAATTCTTTAGAGTTTCTTTCTTCTTCTTTCTACTTATCATTGTGAATCATGAATCGTATTATTGCTATGTTTTGCATTAGTATGAGTAGCTAAATAATTAATCTAGGGTTGATGGAACCAATTATTGGATGAAGTTTTAACTCTATTTTGATATAATCGAGTCGTGTTTGTTCTATGATTGTTCAACTACGTTTTGTATTGTGGTTAATTAAAAGGACCCTTGATTAATCGTGTTTAGTTGCCTTGTATTGCTTGAGAAAGAAAACTTGGTTAGATTGTTATTGAACAACACCACTTTTGGATAATTGAAGAGATTAATTACTTGAATTTTAAAGTGGGTTTAGAAATAACAATTCTTTGGTGGGATAATTCTGAGTTGCATATATTGTTAGCTAGAGTAGCTCGAAAGAATGCTTCTAATAAATTATCGTAATTGATCGATAGATAATTACGGTAACCCGAAACTCATAATTCTCATGGAGTATTACGGTGAGATTATAGCTAAAGAGTTAAGAATTAATCCGGCAATTGGGGAAATCAATAGCCCTAGATCCTTCTGCCCTTGAATTCAATTTTGTCTTGATTATTGCTAATTTTATTGTCATTTTACATTAGCTAAATAAATTTCACTGTTTATTCATAAAAATCCTGCATCCGGAAGTTGTCTGAGCTTGTCATTAGCATCACTAAACATTGTAGTTAATAGGTTAGTTCCCTGTGGGATTCGACTCCGGACTTGAACCAGATTATATTTGCAGCGACCGCTTAGTCCTTTTTATAAGGCGTAGTTGGGCGAGATCAAATTTTGGCGTCGTTGTCGGGGAACTAACGGTGTTATTTATTACAACTTAGAATAATTTCTAGGATTTTTTAGTTTAGATCAATTTTCTATGGTGTTAAAAAAATAAATTCCATTGAAATTCTCACGTTTGAACTCTCTTGTGACTCAGGTGTATGCCTAGAAGCTCTTCGAGGACTGGTGAACTTTTCGAAGGACTCTCAGAACCCGAGAAAACATTCAGGGCATTAAATCGAGTCAACAAGAAGAACAAGCAGTTACAACAAAAACACCAACTTGAAATTGAAATGGACAATGTCGATGCAAACAACCAGAATAATCGGATTGACCCAAACAATGGAGTGGTGGCACATCTTGTGCCAGAAGCTGCTTTTTATGATTGGGCTCAACCAACTGTTGACAACTTGGCCACTGCCATTGTTGTACCCCATATACAAGCAGAGACATTCCAGATCACCAACAACATGATGCATCTATTGCAGAATAAGGGACTGTTCTCCGGGTCATACATTGAAGATCCACAACAACATCTGAAAATTTCCTATCAATATTTGTGACCCAAAGACAGCCGAATGTGACTCCAGAAGCCATCAAGCTATTACTGTTTCTTCTCTGTGACTGAATTCGCTCCCAATAAATTCCATTACCACTTGGGAGGAATTAGTCAAGCAGTTCCTAAACAAGTTTTATCCTTCCAACAAGACTGCAAGGCAGATTAATGAGATATTGCAGTTCAGGCAGAAACCTACTGAGACCTTGCAAGAAACCTGGGAGAGGTTCAAAGGGATGCTAGTGAAGTGCCCACACCATGGAATTCCAGACCAGATGCTTGGACAGAGATTCTACATGGGTTTGGCAGACAGTTTGAAAGCCAATGTAGATGCTTCAGCTAGGGGTGCATTTCTGAGCAAGACATTCACAGAGTGCAAGATTCTTCTCGATAAGATGGCTCAAAATTCAGGCTGGATGACTAGAGGACGACACTGACACAAATAGTGCATTCTGTTGCTCTTGACCCAAACAATTCCCATGCAGAGAACATAGCCACGCTCATGACTCAGATGAGCATACTGACAAAGAATATCGACGAGATGGGTACAAAGCAAGTGCACATTGTTGATACAACAAATGGGGGATTGTGCACCCCTTGCATAAACCAGTCTTATGTGTGCTCGTGGAGTGGAGAGAATGACAACCAGGGTTTCAGAGTAGACATGAATTATGTCAATAATTTCGGGGTTTAGAGGCAAGGAGGGTAGGAATGGAGGCCAGCACCAAACCAGCAGTACAGACCCAACGTGCCACATCCTGGAGGTGCACGACCACAAGGCCAAGTTGTGCCGTCTCAAAGGCAACAGGGTTATCAACAACAAAACCAACAACAGTTGGCCTAACAACCACCTCATCAACAACAGGACGACAACATGGTATAAATTAGGGGCATGCTGCAACAACTCATTGGAACAAATGGTAAGATGCAAGAAAAGTTAGCAGCACATGAGTCAGCAATCAAAGGCATTGAAACTCAACGAGGACAGCTGTCCATGGCCTTAAACAATCACCCCCAAGGAACATTGCCGGCAGATACAAATATTAACCCAAAGGAGCAAAACCCAAATCAGCTAATGGCAGTGAGTCTCAGGAATGGAAGAGATTTAGACAGAGCAAGAAGTTGCTCAATCTAGAAAAAAGACTACACCTGCCACTCCAGTTACATTAGAGGCAGATGAATTAGCAGAGCTCACCGAGGTGGTAGTCGAACAAGCACAAGTTGACAAGGGTAAGGTAAGAAGGTGAACAAATCTCAAAACTGGTAGCACCTCTTGTGCCAGAAGCTTATAACAAAGAAAATACATCAAGCAGTGGACAGAGATCGACTCCTGAACCATTCCCTCAAAGATTTGCAAAACAAAAGAAAGATGATAAATACGGGAAATTCATGGAAATGCTTTGCCAGATTCAATTGAATATTCCACTGATATATGCTTTGAGGCAAATGCTAGGGTATGAAAAAATAAAGGACCTGATGTCGCGGAAATTTGACTTCCAGGACTTGTCCGCTGTCACTCTGACACAGACCTGCAGCATGGTAGTGACAAGACCTATGGCCCAAAAGGTGTCTGATCCAGGTAGCTTCACTATCCCATGTACTATTAGGAGTTATACTTTTGCTAAAGCATTGTGTGACTTGGGAGCCAGAATAAACTTGATGCCCTTAGCAATCTATACAAAACTGGGCAATGGCAGAGTTAGGCCGACCTCGATGTTGCTCCAACTGGATGATCGAACGGTCAAAATACCGACAGGATATCTTGATGATGTGCTTGTGCAAGTGGGGAAATTTGTATTCCCTGCAGACTTTGTTATTCTTGACTGTCAGGTAGATGAGGAGATACCCATCATTCTGGGAAGGCCATTCTTAGCCACTGGGAGAGCATTGATTGATTGCGAGATTGGAAAACTAAAAATGAGGTTGAACAATGAAGATATAATATTCAACATTCAACAATCCATGAGGAGACCCAGTGAATTTGCAAATTGCTCACTAGTGGAGGCCGTGGATGTGATACTGCAAGAAGAGGATGAGACCCTTAATTCAAGGATCCATTGGGAGCCTTCTTGACGAACTTGGAAGAGATGGACGGTGAAGGTTTACTAGAGTGGGTCATGGCTCTCTAAGGCCAAGGATTATGGAAAAGGGAACCTCAGTTCGAGCCCCTACGCTTAGAAGAGAGAGCGACACCACCCGCAAAACCATCAATACAGGAACCACCACAGCTGGACTTGAAACCGCTTCCAGCCTACCTCAGGTACACTTTCTTGGGGCCCAATTCTACTTTGCCTGTTATTATATCATCTGGTTTGCTAGCTGTGCAGGTAGAGCAAGTATTGAAGGTATTGCAAGAATGTAAGGCTTCTATTGGTTGGACCATGAAAGACATAAAGGGTATCAGATCAGCCTTCTGCATGCACAAAATTCTTTTGGAAGAGGGGCACAAACCTTCTGGAAAACATCAACGACGACTGAAACCGAATATGAAAGAAGTAGTAAAGAAGGAAGTGATCAAGTGGCTGGATGCAGGTATCATCTTCCCCATCTCTGACAACAACTGGGTCAGTCACGTCCAATGTGTGCCGAAAAAGGGAGGAATGACAGTCGTACAGAATGAGAAGAACGAGTTGATCTCAACTCGTACAATTAGGGGGTGGCGGATTTGCATGGACTATCGAAAACTGAACACAGCCACCCGGAAGGACCATTTCTCCTTGCCTTTCATTGAGCGGATGTTGGACAAGTTAGCTGGTTGATCCCACTTCTGTTTCTTGGACAGATACTCGGGGTATAATCAGATCTCAATATCCCCAGAAGATAGAGAGAAAACGTCCTTCACTTGTCCGTATGACATCTTTGTCTTTCGGAGAATGACCTTTGGACTTTGCAATGCACCGACTACATTCCAACGGTGCATGTTATCCATTTTCACTGACATGGTTGAGGACATTATAGAGGTGTTTATGCATGATTTCTTCGTGGTGGGGGATTCATTCGAAGATTGTCTTCACAACCTAAGAAGAGTGCTCAAAAGATGTGTGGAGACAAATTTGGTGCTGAATTGGGGGAAATGCCATTTTATGGTACAAGAAGGAATAGTGTTGGGGCATCGAGTGTCCAAAAAGGGAATTGAAGTAGACCATGCCAAGGTTGATGTGATTTAGAAGCTTTCATCACCCACTTCGGTAAAGGCAGTGAGAAGTTTCCTTGGGCATGCCAGGTTCTATAGGCGGTTCATTAAGGATTTTTCCAAGATTTCTAACCCCATATGTAAGCTGCTTGAAAAAACCCAGAAAGGGGACAGACAATCAAGTGGCAGACCACCTCTCGAGGTTAGAAGGAGCAGAAAAGAGAATGGAGGTTGAAGATATCACAGAGACATTCCCGGATGAACATTTACTTGCTGTGACAATGGAGGAGGCGCCATGGTATATGGATATTGCTAATTACTTAGCAAGCGATATTGTACCTTATTATCTCTCCTCAATTCAAAAGAAAAAGTTCTTCCGTGATTGTCGATCTTATTATTGGGATGAACCTCTACTTTTTAAGATATGTGTTGATAACATGATCAGGAGGTGTATCCCCGAGAAAGATCAACCTTCTGTTTTGCAGGCTTGCCATTCTTCACCATATGGTGGACACTTTGAAGGAGTCTGGACAGCAGTAAAAGTGTTGGAATCGAGATTGTATTGGCCTACCCTATTCAGGGATACCCATGCTTATGTCAAAATTTGTGATGAATGCCAAAGGACAGGTAACATATCTCTCCGTGACGAGATGTCGATGACCACAATTCAAGAGGTGGAGGTTTTTGACATGTAGGGGATCGACTTTATGGGGCCGCTCGTCAGCTCATATGGTAACAAATATATATTGGTATCGATTGACTATGTCTCCAAGTCGGTCGAAGTGGTGGCTCTCCCAACCAATGATGTAAAAGGGGTGACAAGTTTCCTAAAGAAAAACATCTTCACACGTTTTGGCACCCCGAGAGCTATAATCAGTGATGGTGGAACCCATTTTTGCAATAGAGCATTCGCATGCCTATTGGAAAAGTATGGAGTTCTCCAGAAAGTAGCCTCACCGTACCACCCACAAACAAGAGGGCAAGTTGAAGTGTCCAATAGGGAAATTAAAAGTGTCCTTACAAAAACAGTGAATGCAACAAGGACCGATTTTGCAAAGAAGCTGGATGATTCATTGTGGGCATACCACACAACATTCAAAACTCCAATTGGTATGTCACCGTACAAGTTGGTGTTTGGAAAGGCATGCCACCTTTTGGTAGATCTCGAACATAAAGCACTGTGGGCATTGCGGTAGTTGAATTTGGATATAGAGACCGCATGCATCATCAGAGTCACTGGGTTACATGAGCTCAAGGAATTTAGGTTCCAGGCATTCAAGAGTGCTAAACTATACAAAGAAAGGATGAAACTAATGCATGATAAGCACATCTTATATCAGCACTTCAAACCCAGAGAGCTAGTGTTGTTATACAACTCGAGATTGAGATCGTTTCCCGGTAAGTTGAAGTCCTGATGGTCAGGACCCTTCAGAGTGGTGCAAGTGTTCTTAAGTGGAGCTGTGGAGATTGAATCAAAAGATGGGACAAATAAGTTCACGGTGAATGGGCAAAGGTTGAAACACTACCTTGGAATGGCCGAAGAAAAAGGGGATAGAGTGGTAATAACTTTGGAAGAGCCCCAATACGCGAATGAGGAGTGATGATCAAAGCCTGCGTCGTGCTGCGATGTTAAATCAGGCTCTTCTTGGGAGGCAACCCATGGTTTGTTGTAATTCGTCGTGCCGCGATATTAACTCAGGCGCTTCTTGGGAGGCAACCCATGATCTTCATTTGTTTTTATTTTATGTTGTATTTGATGTGAACGATATTAACCAAATTACTAGTGCGCAGGGAAAGATTTGGGCATATCGGAAGGACTACTCAGGTCAAAAGCTAACCCCGGTAGAGGTAAAATTGAAGAAAATAGAAAAAAAAAATGTTCAGAACAGCGATCCGCGACCGCGGTCCTAACCGTGGACGTGAACTCGGAAGTTGGCACAGTTTCTGGTCAGCATCTGTGACCGCGGACATGGCGCATAATTTAAGATGGTTTCTCGTCCGCGACCGCGGTCCTAACCGCGGACATGAACGCGAAAGTTGGCACAATTTCTGTTCAGCGTCCGCGACGGCGGACATGGCGTAGAATTTAAGATGGTTTCTGCCCAGCATCCGCGGCCGCGGAGCTGGGGGAGGACGGGGCGGATGTCAGGTAAGTTGTTAATTTTTTTTTCTAATTCTCCCTAAAACCTAAATTCCCAAGCCACCTTCCCCATTCTCAAACCTAACGACTTCCCTCCCTCTCCCACTTTCCCCATACCCAAACCTAATGACTTCCCCTTCCCCCATATTCCCCCTCTAACAACAAAATTCTCTCCTTATTTCATCCTCTCTCCATTAACAATGATCCAACCTCCATCGTCTCAAGAAACTCAAGTAAGCACATGATTTCTCTCTTCCTTCTTAGTTCTTCTTTCTTTTGTAGCTTTAGTTTCAGATTTTTGTACTGATTTTAGATTAAATTGTTCATCTTTGTATTTGCTAGTGTATATAATGGGTAGGAAAAATCATGACTTTCTTGTATTAGATGTGGATTGTGGTATAGATGGGTGTGTGAGGCCATTAGATTTGATGTGGGAGGATTGGTAACTCCATGGGGTTATCTGTGCTACTTTGTATCCATATGGACACTAGGTGTTGTCGCCCCCCCCCCTCTTTCCTCCCCTCTTCGGGTCGGTCAGGGTATTCGACATTATTGGGACAACTCGTTTCCTTTTGGGAAAGGGATAAGGAATTGAAGAATCGCCACATAACGATTTTAAGGTGCGCTAGGGCACCTATTAAGGGTCACAATAACACTAATTGAATAACCATAGATTGGGTAAGTGCTTGAAATTACTCCAAGGGGAAGGTGTTAGGCACCCCTTAAAGTCCACAATTGTGGTTCCCGACCAAATAAGCTTTGTGAATTTTAAAACAGGTAGCACATAAGCAAATAAAAATATAGGTAAACAAATAAAGATTTTGGGAAGATTCACAGTCTAAGCACACATATGTGCTAAAGTTTAAAAGATTTAAAGTCTAAGCACATATATAAGGTTTTAAAAGATTTACATTCCAAGCACACAAGTAAAGTTTTGAAAGAGTTATGATCTAAACACATATATGTAAGGGATAGGGGGGTCCTAGGTTGTTTATCCTACAGGATCACATCGGTACAATGCCCGGTAATCACTCCTCAGAAGAGGGGCTACACGTTGCATTATCGCACCGGTCATCATATCCATATCTACCCTTCCATACCCCTTAGGGGTTATTAAAGCGAGTGTTGTTTAAGGATCTCTATGCGTGTTGTTACCCGTCCCTTCTTAATGACCCTGGAGGAATTTAGGACCTCTACCTGTAGGCAGTTCTAGACAGACCCCTAAGGTTGAAAGGAAAAATACTAGGCGACAGGCAAGAACAGATAAAACAGGAAAAAACAGTTAAGAGGCTCAGATTTACCTCCACAGATAATGCACATAAGCAGCACGTCTCAAACACAAACAAGGGCAATATTATTAAGCAGTATCTTAAAACATGATGTCTAAATGAAAAACAGAACACAGAAGATATGCAGCTTCAATTTTATAAACATAGAAGCATGACCTAATCAGTCTGCCTATTGAGTTTAAAACCTGTTAACCATTAAGCAGTAAACACAAAGCAACAATCTTCCAGTTTTTAAAGAGATGGATTACCTAAGGCTTGCCTAGGCGTGGGATTGTGCATAATAATTACCAGAATTGTTAAAGAAATAGTTCAGAAGTTGTTTTACCTAAAAGCATGTTGTTCTAGGTGTTGCTAAATACAGAGATTATCACCAGTTTATTTAAAACAGGATGATCAAATATGAGACGGTCTTATGTCCTTTTTCATGCATCAGTAGTTTAACTAAGTGTGACTGGGGGAGATCCTAAAGCATGGTATCTACTATGCACATAGAGATGCAGAATGGTTGCAGAATTCCTAAAGCATGATTTCTAAATGCACAGGAAGTACAACATAATTTCAGGATGTGCAGGAGCAACATTTTTATGTTGATGCTATTATTTAGCCTAGAAGCAGGATTTCTAAGTGATAAATAGGGTCAAATGAGATGTTGAACCAGTAAACATAAAACATGATATCTAATGCATGACATGCTTAGAATGTATTGGTCCTAAACATGGATTCTAATGCACATATAGGAAATGTAAACCTAAGGCATGGTTTCTACCCCTTGATATTGATAACACATATAGCTACCCTCCCCTTTTCACTAGCCATCCCAATATCTATTTACAAATAATTATTACAGACAGCTGAGTAAATTACATAAATAGATAAAGGAAAAGAAGAAGTTAAACTATAGGGAGCCTAAAAAAACAGTCCCAGATTCCCAGAACCTCAAGTGCTCAAATGTTTCATAGCCTTTCTCATATCCGGGTGTGTCAGAGTTCCCTAAGNAAAAACAGGCCCAGATTCCCAGAACCTCAAGTGCTCAAATGTTTCATAGCCTTTCTCATATCCGGGTGTGTCAGAGTTCCCTAAGGACCTCAAGGGATCCCGGGCAGTGCTCACACCCAGATTTCGTAACCATAATTGAGTAAGTGCAGTGTGGAAGGGCCATCCCCAGTGCACCAGAGTTCATAGGGATCTCATAGGAATCCCAAGGCAGTCATACACTGGAGGGGCAGAACCTTAAGGACCTAAGAGTAGAGTGAGAGTACTTGACATAGTTTTGAAAAAGGTTTTAATAGGAAAGGCAGCGTTTGGAAAAAACTTAGTTATAGTCTTATAAAATAGGAGAGTTGTTTAGTAAAAATAGTTTGTTGACAAGAGTAGGACAATTAACAAAAGGTAGACTAATCACAGCACAAACAGATTCAGCACATTCAAATCACAGTCCTTCATACAGGGGTGATGGGAATTGGGGACACATAGAGCACATAGTATACAGGATCATAGAAGTTCTTGTAGGGGGTTTATGGGGATTAGGGGATATCTAATGGTATCAACACAACATGAATTTCAGAATCAGACAACTTAGGATACAAATTGCTTTGCAAAGAAAGGTTCATGCTAGAAAATAGGTAAACATGAGATAGAGCAGATCATATTGGGACATACTACAAGGGGTGGGGTAACATATTCATAAGCATACTGATCTCAAAGGGGAGTGGGGCATAATATAATATGCTAGATGAACAATGATGTAGACATGTCAATTACATGTTGAACAACAAAACCATAGATAGAAACAGATCAGAAACATGATAAACTGAAGCAGTAACAGAAACATGTTGGTTTTGGGACTTGAATTGAAATCAAAACATACCAGTAAGGGGATAGTAAACACAAAGTGAAGGAAATGAGAGCACAATAATTAGCCTTGGCTTGCAGCCGGCTAATTCAGAACAGTAGTAAGTAACAAAGAAAGAAAGAGAGCAGAAAAGTTTTGAGTATGAGAGAGAGCTTTTTGAACTAATGTATTTGTCCCTTGAGGGGTAAAATAAGAGAGTTTATATAGTAGTTTAAGAGTAGGACAAACCAGGTAAAAAGAAATCATAAGCCAACAATTAAGGAAGTCACATAATTCAATCACCTAAGAAGTTTCGGAATAGACTCCTTTAATTAAGGGCAAATGATTCAAATGGTAATAACAGGGATTCAATTAAGGCAAGAAATTCAAATCAAACCAAATAAAGGAGCCAGAATAAGCTCTTTTAATTAAGGCAATTGATCAAATGGTAATAACAAGGATTCAATTAAGGAAAGAATCCCAATCAAACAAATAAGGAATCAGTAAGAATCCACAGTTATACAAGCAATTAAATAGGGTAGGGATGAATAAGTAAAGTCTTAAACAAGGAACAAACGATAATTATGCACCTGAATCTTAACAGAGCAAATTAGTCAGAATTTCAAAGTAACACTGCTTTCTGGGAGGAAAGATATCAACTTCCACAAATAGAGAATGAGCTAAGTAAAATTTCAGAAACACATAGAAATTAATCCGAAAAATTGACTCAAAAACCCTAATAGAGATTAATTAGGGTAGAAATCACAAAGCGATGAATTTGAGTAAGGAAAATCGAGTGGGTCAAAGATATAGAGTGAATCAATACAATAGGGACATTGAAAGACTCAGAATCGAAGCAAAAAGCGAAACAATTCCACAAGTAACACGAAAAACCCATAAATAGACTAGGGTTTAGACAAACTCAACATAAATC
Source organism: Nicotiana paniculata (assembly GCA_005239505.1). NCBI lineage: Eukaryota > Viridiplantae > Streptophyta > Magnoliopsida > Solanales > Solanaceae > Nicotiana > Nicotiana paniculata. Next base: position 10,769 of record ML316469.1, on the reverse strand, counting down.
GGTCAAAAGCACATAAGAACAGAGGAATAAACATTCAAAATCGGAAAATTTTTGGAGAAGATGATTTTCAGTAAACCCTAGTTAGGAAGAAATGAACAAACACTTGAAAACCAGAAGGTTTTCATAAAAACAAGCGGAAAACAGTTCGATCCATCTCAGATCTGTAAAGATCTGAGAAGTTCAAGAGATGAAAGTGGGTTTTCGTAAAAACAAACTTAAAACAGTTCGATCCATCTTAGATCTGTACAGATCTGAGAAGTTCAAGAGATGAAAGTAGGTTTTTCGTAAAAATAACGCAGAGATGAAGAGACCAGCTTAGAGACCCATAGGTTTAGGAAAAAATAGAAAGATCTTACTCAAGATAGAGCCATGGAGACTTGAAACAGGCAAGAACAGGCCCAAGGTGTGAGTGGACTGACCCTCATCCCATGAGGTCCTTAGAGACAAATAATACTGGCATAAGAGAGCCATGAGAGGCCTGAGGGTGGTGAGGAATCACCATGGTTGACGACAGATGAGAGGCGGCGAGGTGAGAGTTAGGGTTAGGATTAAAGAGGATTTGGAGAGGAGAGTGAAGTGTGATGGCGGAGAGGGTGAGTGAAAATGAGAGTGTTTGGGGGGGTCATTTGGGTTTAATTATGGTAAGGGGGATCTGGACTGTTGATCAAAAATGATCAACGGTCAGGATTTAACAAGAATTTGGGTCGGATTAGGTAGGGGTTTGGGCTTGGGTTATATTGGGCTAGTGTATCAGGTATTTGGGTTAGCTAGTTTAGGCTAGAATCAAAATAAAAATGGTTATTTGTTAAATACCCCAAATAAATTGATTAAAAAATAACTTGTAAAATAATTACTAATTATAAAAAATGAATTTCATGTATAGAGATGTTTTAGAAAATGTTATTTAGTATTTGAAATACAAAAGACTAATTTCTGGTAAAAAATAATACAAAAATTATACGCATGGGCTACAATTGCAAAGTTATTGCAATTGTAGACAAAAGGTGCCAAATTGGCTATTTATAGAGTAATTTGGACTTAATAGGACCATAATAGTAATATTAAATCAAGAAAATAATTTTAAATCATTTGTGATGCAATTTTGTAATTATTTATTGGAATAAAGTACTGGGAAAATTAATAAAATATGTAGAAAATTGTGGAAAAATACCAATTGATGCTAATGCATGATTTTGAAGACATATATGTATTTTGAAATATTTGATAGGAAAAATTGGGTATCAACAGGTGTTTGTTAAATTGACTCAATGAGCTTTAAATGCAATTGTGACCATGGTGGGGGTGAAGTTTGAGTAACCGCCCGAGGTTCATATAATTCGCATCCCTACTAATAGTGGCACTTGTTTTGTCTGGTATCATGAATCCCTGCCGGAAGACACATGCTACAGGATCCTCGGCCAGTGGACCGGGAGGTTCCTCTAGAGCTCGGGCACCGGCTAGCACGAGCCAATTTGACAATCGTCGGTTTGTATCTAGAAAAGCTCAGGAGCGTTTTAGTGAGAAGGCGTCGAAGAAGCCTGTGGCCGAGAGAGCCATTGACAGGGCAGCTCTCCAGGTTGAATGCCCAAACATGTATCGGGAATTGATGAGGCACCAGCTCGACATATTATTTGAAGAGCCGAAGGAAGGCAACATGATGCTGGTGCGGGAATTTTATGCCAATTGCCCGGAACATCAAGACCGGATCTGTATAGTGCGACAAACAAGGGTGGATGCTTCACTCGATGCCAACAGGAGAGTGTATAGGTTGCCTATTTTTGATGGGGGTGAAGATTTTTATGAGACATACCAGAAAAATCTCGTCACTTGGAATCTATTCATCCAAACCATTTGTGTGCGCGGCAAGGAGGTAGTATGGGTTACACCTGGGAGCGTCTTGAATTCATCATCCCTCACTTGGGAGGCAAAGTGTTGGCTTACCATAATCAACAATCGTCTGCTGCCAACGCACAACACCACTGATGTAAATGGACCTAGGGCGACAACGATTTGGTGTTTTCTGAATAGCCGAGATTTTGATGTGGCCCGGCTCATCCAGGAGGAAATGTTCGTTTGCTCACCCCAAGAAGAAGTATGGACTCTACTTTCCATCTCTGGTCACCAGACTATGCCGAGCGGTAAGAATTCCCGAGAACCTCAACATAGATGGGAAGGTGCCAAAGGAGGCCGCGTTCCGGGCAAGCAAAGTAACCATCGGGAAGGACCCAGTGGCACCTGGAGCTGCTCACGATGACACCTCGGATGAGTCTGAGGGTGATGATGATGGTCAGTAGGAGTCTATTCATGCCTCACCCTTACAGGTGCAAATCCCAGATGAAGCAGGTCCATCTCAGGCCCGCTGGAGTACCCGCATGACAGCTTTGGAGCAGGAAATGACAGGGCTGCGCACTTCGGTCACTGACCTGGGTACTAGAGTTGATGCTCTGGCTACTCAAAATGCGAAGTCCAGAAAGAAGATTATGGGCTGTCTGTGGGCGCTAGGACGAGCTTGTCACCTTGACCCTGGCACTATCTCCGACCAGGACTGAGTTACCAGGGAAGTCCCCTTACCTTACCTTGCTTTAATTTATTTGACACGGGGACATGCCAATTTTTTAAGTGTGGGGTGGGGGATGACGTTGTATGTTGTTGCATATGTATATAATTGTTTTGTAGTTTCTTTTGTTAAGTTAAATTCGACTTGGCCCGACGATGGATACAAATCGGCAGGTTTCTTGAGGGACTAAAGTCAAACAAAAAAAAAACAACAAAAAGATTTTGGTTTTGTAGTAGTGTATCAACTCCCCCTTGGTTTTTCTTTAAACCACGGTTCTTTCCAAGGGTTTTATTTGAACCGGGTGTAGTTAGTTTTTTTCATTTTTAGTTAGGAACTTATGGGCGAGGGGCAGAATTGAAATATGATCCCTTAACTCCATGGTGCCTTGAATATAGACTACTTTAGTGTGACACTTAGGCTCATTGGTTGACTCTTGTGAGAAGGCCTTAAAATGTGTGCTCTTGATTTGGCTTAAGTACCCTAAGCGGAGTGTCTGATGATCTAAACTGGATTGAGTCACGTGCCATGTGTGTGTGAGGCTTTGTGTATTTTGTGCTAACATTTAACGCCTAGAACTTTTCCCGTGTGTTTGCAAAGCGAAATGGTAGTTTTATTTGATCTAGGAAGTGATATAGGCATTTCTTTGTTGAACTATATATATACATGTTCCACCCACCTAATTGCTATATACCGTAGTTAACCCCGTTGAGACTGTAATCATGTTTCTTTGGCAACCACATTACAATCCTTAACCAAATTTTGAATTGTCCATATATTTGAACCTTGTCACCTCTTATAAGCACTTGAATTGTGATGAAATATGTAAAAGTTAAAGTGTGGGGTGGTTGGTTTGGCTTTTGAGTGGAACTGATGAAATAAGGGGAAAGGTGCACAGTGTTAAAAAGTAATACTAAAAGCTACCTGAATTGAAAAAAAAAAGAAAAATATAGTCTGTGATGGTGGTGGCTTTTGATATAATTGTGCTTAAAGAAGCATGGGGTATGACATATTGATGTAAAGGTGGAATTGTGGTTTGACATAAGTATGGGCTTGGATGTTAAAAGATATGTATTAAAGTGCTTAGGGAGGTGTAGTCACTATTATATCTAAATGTATCCTACCCGACCTGCAGCCTACATTACATCCAAATAAGTCCTAATTGATCCTAGATTGAATGGGCTCTATTAGTAGAGTAGTACACTACAGGCAAGCATATCGTGTGTTTTCTGTGGCACAATAATGTTCTTTCTGAGGGTGAGTGAATCTTGTTTATTTGAAGTCTGTGTGTGAACGGTATTGATTATGAAATAAGTCTCTTTTTGGTGAGAAGGCACTTGATTCATGAAAGGGAGGTAAGTCTAGACCTCTGACTTAGAGTAAGTAAGTCGGTTAGGGACATTGCGTGGCTAGAGAGAGTCCACTCTTGAGGTGTGGATGCTACGCTAATGTAGTTGACCATTGTGAACTATTCTTGGTATGACGAGTAGGGAAATTGCTTAGTGAATTTAGGCCTGTAGAATGTAGTTTTATTGCTCGAGGACGAGCAATGGTTTAAGTGTGGGGTGTTGATAGTAGCCTATATTATCTACTGTAGACGCTATTTATACTCTAATATAACCGCACTTTATTGATGTTTAAATGCTAAAAGATAACAAAAATTCTCTAATTAAGAAATTTATGCTTTGCAGGAGCCACTCCGAGATAGGAGGGAGATAAAGAGTATTTTGGAGTCAATTATGAACATACAAGACCAATCAAATGATAGCCCGGATGAAAAGAGCGAGGAAACAAGAAAGAAAATGTAAAAGGGCAGGTCCGCGCGCGCAGTGATCGCGGAGGAAAACAGTGAGGAGGCTAGAGTCCACGGCCGCGGATGGGCTGGTAACCGAGACAAAGTGCAAGGGCTTTTGTGTAATTTCTTGGGCAATTAACCTAAACCTATAAGAGCCCAAACTCTCCAAAAGTCAGGGGGGGCTTGTTTTTAGACATAATTGGAGGCAAGAACAAGGGAGAGAAGATCAAGAAATTCTTTAGAGTTTCTTTCTTCTTTTTTCTACTTATCATTGTGAATCATGAATCGTATTATTGCTATGTTTTGTATTAGTATGAATAGCTAAAAAATTAATCTAGGGTTGATCGAACCAATTGTTGGATGAAGTTTTAACTCTATTTTGATGTAATCGAGTCGTGTTTGTTCTATGATTGTTCAACTATGTTTTGTATTGTGGTTAATTAAAAGGGTCCTTGATTAATCGTGTCTAGTTGCCTTGTGTTTCTTGAGAAAGAACACTTGGTTAGATTGTTGTTGAACAACACCATTTTTGGGTAATTGAAGAGATTAATTACTTGAATTTTAAAGTGGGTTTAGAAATAACAAAGTTTTGGTGGGATAATTATGAGTTGCATAAATTGTTAGCTAGAGTAGTTCGAAAGAATGCTTCTAGTAAATTATTATAATTGATTGAGAGATAATTACGGTAACCCGGAACTCATAATTCTCATAGAGTATTACAACGAGATTATAGCTAAAAAGTTAAGAATTGATCCGGCAATTGGGGAAATCAATAGCCCTAGATCCTTCTACCATTGAATTCAATTTTTGTCTTGATTATTGCTAATTTTATAGTCATTTTACATTAGCTAAATAAATTCCACTGTTTATTCATAAAAATCTTGCATCTGGAAGTTGTCTGAGCTTGTCATTATCATCACTAAAAGTTGTAGTTAATAGGTTAGTTCCCTATGGGATTCGACTCCGAACTTGAACCGGATTATATTTGCAGCGACCGCTTAGTCCTTTTTATAAGGCGTAGTTGGGCGAGATCACTATACCTTTTTAATTAAGCGAGAAAATAATAAAGCTTTAGCCAATTTGTTTTTAATTGATTTGACTCAAAGAAAAAAGACACAATTAAAATAATCAGTCACTTGCATCTAAGGAAAAATAACAAATTATATGAAATTAGTAATTTATTATTTCAACTAAAACTATTTTTATTTATGGTGAAGTTACGGCAAACATTTTTCACAAATTTAGCCCCCAAAAAATGAAATATACAGCTAGATCAAATAGCCATTTGTATCTAAAAACAAAATTTAATACTACAAAGTTAGATAAAAAATGCATCGTATATTAAGATGAAGGAATAAGAAACGCACAATTATATTCTAACAAATAAATAATTATATTAAAGAAATATTACATCTGAAAGTTGATTTTAAAAATTTTCTTCACTTTCATGCGCCTAAAGGAGAGTGTATATATCCACGCTCTTTACCACGTTAATATCTAGAAGTAACAACTATCAAATAGCCAGCTTTGGATGTAACTAAGACTATAATTTATTTAGGGGTGTAACTAATTTCGTGCAAAGTATAGGGACTTTTTAACATAAGCTCCATATCTTTCGCTCATAAATTAACATAATCCTTTTAGAATACATTAACGGTATTCCATTACAATCTTAGACTCTTATTTTCATAAAAGAAAATCTGAATGCGCGGTTATAAGCTTGAACAGAGAAACAAAGCTCACTTCAAAACGAAGAAAAAGTAGATTAATCAAAATATAGCGATTGAATAATACCTTTTGCAATAGTAATTTAATCTTTTCTAATATGTTAAAAATAATTCATAGGACATCTCTTATCGATCATGTAAATAGACAATTTATTTTTGCCTTGAGAGTTTCTTCTTTCTTTGAAAGTTAGCTAATTAGGATCAATAATATTTAGACTTATACTTTTGTTAATTTTAATTTTACAACTCAAACACAAGTTGATATAACTTTTTAAAATTTATATTCATTAAAATAGGGTACACGCGCAACGCATAACAACCTATTATTAAAGGGTAGAATGTGCACTGATATTGACTATAAAAATATTTAGTCAATGTCAGATATACTATATTAAAAGTATGAAGGTACTTAGCGAAATGTTGTTCACCTTTTTTGTCCCTTTAAAAATAAATTTTATATTAGACAAAATTATCATTTTAAGTTTTCTCCCTAATACTTAGAAGTTTTAAATAAACTTAATTAGTACACTAATTCTTTCCTTATTTGAAGTATGTACAAATTCTTAATATTAAATATCTTATATAAATAGTTCCTTATTTATATAATGTAACATAACAAATTATTAATAAAGAAAATAACGTTTGAAAAATTATTAAAGTAGAAAACTTTTGTCAGTACTCCTTTTCTTTCCCCCAACTAAGGAATCCTTTTAAGTTTAGTAGTCTTTGATTTTTGTTAAAAATATCTATACTGTTTTATAAGTATGAAGTTCCTTAGCGAAATAACATTCGTCTTTTTTACTCAGAAAAAAAAAGTCTATATAGAACAAAATAGTCAATTAAATTTTCTTAAGATTTCAAAATAGTTATTTAACTACTTTTCTAATATTTAGGACTTCAGAATTAAATTTTTTTAACAGATTTTCTCATATAAAATTTCCTTATTTGTACTATCTAGCATAATTATAATTCGTTCCATTATTATTATTTGACCCTTTTAAGTATTATTTAAATATATCCTACCTATTCTTGAAGTTCCAAAAACATACAAATTCTAGATGAACAAGAATACATTGAATTGGTCACATCATCCTTCTTCTCAATATTTGAAGTTATGCAATACAAAAACTTTCATATACTTTTTGTATATCATTCTGGTACATATCTTTATTTTTTGTGTGTAAATGTGTACGATAGTTGTATGCACACGGAGATATTCACATTTATTGCCTAAAAATGAAGACTTTGTCGAGCTAATTCATGTAAGATTTACAGTGTGGTTCATTTGAGCATAAAATTATTTTCTCAGTAACTCCGTATTCTAGGTAAAAAACTTGAGCTACCATGCAAACTTTTTTTCTTTTCTTACCTTTATAGGAATTTGATTTAAAATATAAAAAATAGCTCCAACATTCATATCCCGAGATTTCTTATATTGGTGGACGTGGTAACGAAATTAAATTTGTTTTACCCTAATTTGAAAGGAAGTGGTACCTAATTTCTAGGAAGAATTGACAATTGTTATGTCACGATCCAAATTCATGTCAGGCCGTGATGGCATCCAACATCGTTGCTAGACAAGCTAACTGTGAACAACTTAGTGATTTTTTCAGTTTTATTAAGAATTCCCAACAACTAACTTTACTTAAATTCAAAGCATTTAGTAATTAACGGATTTGCGAGGCAAACAATGCGAGAACCACTAGAGGAAATCATAAATATAGAATTTCAACCCAAATCAGTAGTCTACTAATGTGTGTTCCAAGATCTGGTGTCACGAGTATGTGGGCAACTAGTAGAATGTACAAAAGATGACTATCCTACTGTCTGAGATAGTATAGACAGATACAAACAAAAGAGAAACTCCGGCAATGCTGCTGAACGACTCGGAAAGGAGGGGGGATCTCACCGTGAAGTCTCGAACATATATCAGGTATGCGCGCCGGGCGGGTAACTAGATGCACCAACCTCAGATCCTGTACAATTAAGTACAGAAGCGTAGTATGAGTATATAAATAATATGTACTCAGTAAGTATCCAGTCTAACCTCGAAGAAGTAGTGACGAGGGGTCGACTTGACACTCACTAGGGCTAACAATAATATATCAAAATGTTATACTAAGCATGGATTTGCATGAACAATACAGAAAGCTCAAGAACAGGAAGATATAAGTCCTTCTTTCACATCTATAATTACTAATATCGGGATCATCATGCAACGGTTACATTTCAAGACATTTAAGCAATAACAATCATAGGATGTACCAAAGAATTATCATGCACAAGTTAAGCCGAGGTCGTACTGTGATGACCCAAGGGGTCATTTTATGAATTTAGACTCTGTTCTAGACTTATTAGCCATAAAAAGATTAATTTTAACTACCTTAATTTTCGTGTGCAGCCCGTGCGTGAAACCGGAAAGCTTTTATGTAAAAATATAAGAAATAATAATTTTTAGAATAAAATATTTGGTTTTAGTTGACTTGAGTCAACATTTTGAGTAAACGAACACGAATCTATGTTTCGACAATCCCGGGAGGTCCGTAATAAAATATGGGACTTGGACGTATGCCCGAAATTGAATTCCGAGGTCTCAAGCCTTAGAAATCAATTTTTGAAAGAAATTGTTTTGCTGAATTGTTAATGAAATAAAGAAATGAATTAACGTTTGAGGTCGTTGGTATCGGGTCCGTATTTTGGTTCTGGAGCTCGATACAGGTTTTTTATGATATTTAAGCCTCTTCTACGAAATTTGGTGAGAATCGGAATTTATTTGACGTGATTCGGACGTCCGGTTGACAAATAGTGAACTTTAAGTGTTCTTGAGAAAATACTGAGTTTTGAGGTTTAATTCATAGTTTTACATATTATTTTCATGATTTGATTGCACGAGCAAGTCCGTATGATGATTTTAAACTTGTGCTCATGTTTGATTTAGAGCCCCGAGGGCTCGAGTGAGTTTCAAATAGGTTTGGGTTGTGTTGCGTTCTTTCTTTCTTATGCTTCGACGTCGTTCCTTCAAGTATAAATGATATCATATTGAAACAATGAGCTCCAATTTCTGTTTTGAATAAAGTATTAGATTCATATCGTAATTACGGACCCGTAGCAAAAAGAATCATCAAATTTGGACATCGTATGAGGGTTTTATGGGCATTTTACTAAGGTTGCCAGATTTTTTTTAAGTTAACTACGAAATTGCCCTTGACGGCGTATTAAAAATCTACACAAATTGCAAATATTAAAACTTACATATCTCCTTCATTATAATGCCAAATTGAGTGATTCAAAAGCCTAACTTGACTAGAATTTCACAATTGGAATCCATTGGACACATAAAAATCTAGTTTCGGGATCGTTTGGCATGAAAAAGGAGGCAGAATAGCTAACAGAAAAATATATATAAAACAGGCAGACTTCTTCTTCTTCAAATTTTCGAACCCCATAGCCCTAGGAACGAATTTCTTCACCAAATATCATCCCCAAGTCATAGGTAATCAATTCTAAACTCTACTCTTTCAATTACCCATTGTTTTTCATCACTTTTAAATCAAAAACTAAGAATTTTCATGGTAAAAAATTGAGGGTTTGGGTAGAATTAGGAAATTTTGTAAAGATCGAATATTTACCTCGAATAGAGGTCGGATTTCGAACACTACTTATATATTTGAGTTCGTCGGTGAAAGGTTAAACGTAATTTGGTCCGAACCCCGAGTTTAGGCCAAGCAGCCCCCGGGTCGGGTTTTGATTTTTTTTTAGAAAACTTAGGAAAAATTATATTCTTCAATAAAGTTAGTTCCTATAGCATTAGTTAATGATAGTAAGTTAATTGTGATTAGATTCGAGCAATTTAGAGGTGAATTCAAAAGGAAAAGCGATAATTGAGCAGTGAGTGGACTGCGGAATTGAGGTAAGTGTTTGGTCTAACTTTGGCTTGAGGGAATAAGACTCCCCACTTGTTTGCTATGTGAAATGCATGGGCGTGGTGTATAGGTGTGGTGAGGAGTATCTATGCACCATATTAATTGTTAAACATGATTCCCCTTCTCGTTCCCAACTTAATTGATTATTGTCCTAATTGTTATATGTTCATTATTGCTTCTATGACTATTTGGCTTTGTTGATCTGTTGCTAGATATTGTTGTGATTATTTGGAAAGAGTTTTTGTTGTTTGAGTTGGTCTCCTTGTGATATGTGTAACGGTTTAGAGGTTTGGTATTATTTTTACAAATTATATATATATTTACGTTCTTGGTGATTTCGTTTTGATAATATTGAAGAAGTTGTGAGAAATGCATTCTAACTATTTCGTAATTGTTGAGGTTCACGTGGTTATTGGGTTTCATTGAGTCATTTCCAATTGTTGTTGTAAGTGTGTTAAAAATGTTGGATGTTCTCTTGAGTTACCTTAGTATATAAAGACTGAGCTGGATTGATAGCATTACGGTGTTTACTTATATTCTAGTTGGTTTTATTATGAAATGATATTGGTTAAAGCTTACGAGCTATATGATTTTCTTTTTGAAATTGTGGAAATAACAGTATTGTGAAAGGCTTGGCCTGAATTATGAAAGTTTTTTTTTATGAATAAATTGATATGATATGTCTGGTGGAAGCGGGTTGCACGCCACGACAAGGAGTGATAAGGGTGGACAGGTGGGATCGGGTTGCACGCCGCAACAGGAGCAATAAG
>MDKI01022177.1:0-13548 GCA_005239505.1 Nicotiana paniculata | reverse complement strand
AATAATGTCACTTTAAGTGGAGAAACTCACGTACCCCCCTTTGGGGCGTATAAAAAAGGAGGTGTGACAGTCACCACCATGGCACGGTCCCTACTATCCATTGGAACAGCCTATACCACATTTGGAGCAGACTTTCCAGCAAGCTGATATCATATGGGGGTCAGAAGAAGAAGAAGAAACTCTAGCAGCTTTGAAGAATCTATTCCTGGAAGATGAAGGCATGAACTGTTGTGTTATTGTTAAGGAGGAAGAAGAGGAAGGCCCTACCAGCCAAGCTGTGAGCAAGGGATCATTCCTCAAGAATTGGACCGTCAGATCATCCAGGGCTCGACGAGTCCCGGGGTAGCAAGGCTGAACAACATTATTTATTTTATTTTGCTAATGATTTCCTTTTCGCATTTTTTATTTTCCAATAAAATCCCGATGTTTCCAAAATTGTTTGTTTAAATTATCAAAATCATTTTTATGTTTCAATGAATATGTATTTACCTATTATCATTTCTCTCATTATTTTATCTATAAAGCATTACTATTTCCTGTCTTGATGAACCAATGACTGTGAAATGCAATGAGACAACGCAACAAAATGACAGTGATTCAGAAGAATAGGATTCCATACCCGATGAAATTATCAGAGAAGTTGAGGATTTTGAAAACAAGCCTAAGTCCAATCTGGATGAGACCGAGGTAATCAACTTGGGAGATTCAGAGACTGTCAAAGAAACCCGCATCAGCATCCATTTGTCGCCATCAGAGAAAGTGGAATACACACAATTCTTGAAACAATATGAAGACATATTTGCATGGTCGTACGATAACATGAATGGTCTAAGTACATCCATTGTGGCTCACAAGTTGCCGACCAATCCAATGTGCCCGCCGGTAAAGCAAAAGCTCAGAAAGTTAAGCCTGATATGAGTCTGAAAATCAAAGAGGAAGTTACCAAGCAAATCAACGCCAAGGTTCTCAGGGTATTTGAATATCCGACATGGTTAGCCAACATCTTGCCAGTGACCAAGAAAGATAGAATGGTTAGGGTTTGTGTCGACTACCGGGATCTCAACCGGGCCAGTCCAAAGGATGACTTTCCCCTTCTAAACATACACATCCTGATTGACAATTGCGCCAAGCATGAGCTTCAGTCATTCGTGGATTGCTTTGCTGGTTACCATCAGATTTGGATGGACGAGGAAGACGCTGAGAAAACGACTTTCATTACGCCGTGGGGAGTCTACTGTTATAAGATGATGCCATTCAGCTTAAAGAATGTTGGGGCTACCTATATGAGAGCTATGACCACTATCGTCCATGTCATGATACACAAAGAAATCGAGGTGTATGTGAATGACGTCATCATCAAGTCTAAAAGAGCCACCGACCATACAGCAGATTTGAGAAAGTTCTTCCACAAACTGCGAAAGTACAACTTGAAATTAAACCCAACGAAGTGTGCGTTCGGGGTTCCTGCTGGTAAATTGCTTGGGTTCATCGTCAGCCGCCGAGGGATAGAATTGGATCCATCAGAGGTCAAAGCCATCCAAGAGTTACCACCGCCAAAGAAAAAGAAAGATGTGATGAGTTTCCTGGGATGCCTTAACTACATCAGCCGTTTCATAGCCCAGTCCACGGTTATATGTGAACTAATCTTCAAGATGCTAAAGAAAGATGCTGCGACCAAATGGACCGAGGATTGTCAGAAATATTTCAACGGAATCAAGGAATACTTGTCAACGCCACCAATTTTGGTCCCGCCAGAGCCATGTAAACCCTTGCTACTCTACCGTGCGATATTAGATGAAGCTTTTGGCTGTGTTCTGGGGCAGCATGACGAGACAGGAAGAAAGGAACAGGCTATTTATTACCTGAGTAAGAAGTTCACTCCGTATGAGGCACGGTATTCCCTACTAGAATCTACCTACTATGCTCTGACCTGGGTAGCCTAGAAGCTGAGGCATTACTTCTGTGCCTACACAACATATCTCATATCAAGGATGGATCCCTTGAAGTATATCTTTCAGAAGCCCATGCTCACTGGCAAGCTGGCCAAATGGAAAATCCTGCTGAGTGAGTTCAACATTGTCTATGTGACTCAGAAAGCGGTCAAGGGGAAAGCATTGGCAGATCATCTTGCCGAGAATCCTGTGAGAGGAAAATATAAACCCTTAAAAACGTATTTTCTTGATGAAGAAGTGTCATTCATAGGAGAAAACATTGTAGAATCATATGACGGTTGGAGAATGTTCTTCGACGGAGCAACCAATTTTGAAGGAGTCGGCATTGGAGTTGTCCTGATATCGAAACAGGTCAACACTACCCGGTATCTGCCAAACTCAGATTTCCCTGCACCAACAATATGGCAGAATATGAAGCCTGCATCTTAGGGCTCAATATGGCCATTGACATGAATATCCAGGAGTTGTTAGTAATTGGTGACTCAGACATGCTAATACACCAAGTACAAGGAAAATGGGCTACCAAGAATTCCAAGATACTGTTGTATCTGCACCATCTACAGGAATTGAGAAAGAGGTTCGCGAAGACAGAATTTTGGCACGTCCCCAGAGTTCAGAACGAGTTTGCCGATGCATTGGCCCCTCTATCATCCATATTACAACACCCAGATAATAACATCATTGATCCTATTCCAGTGAAGATCCATAACCAGTCGTCATATTGTGCCCATGTTGAAGAAGAAGCAGACGCAAGACCATGGTTCCACGACATCAGGGAATACTTGTCAAAGGGAGAGTACCCAGAGCTTGCAAATCACACTCAGAAACGCACGCTCCAGAGATTGTCCAACAATTTCTTTCCCAGCGGAGGAAACCTATACAGGAGAACTCCCTACTTGGGATTATTGAGATGTGTTGATGCAAAGGAAGCTTCCAGACAACTTGAAGAGATACATGCTGGGACCTGCGGCCTACAAATGAATAGTTTTGTATTGGCAAAGAAAATAATCAGAGTCGATTACTTCTGGATGACCATGGAAACGGACTGCATCCAGTATGCCTAGAAATGCTACTGATGTCAGGTACATGCAGATATGATAAAGGTACCCCCAAACGATCTCAATGCAACAAGCTCGCCCTGGTCGTTCTCTGCCTGGGGAATGGACGTAATTGGACTGATAGAGCCTACTGCCTCGAATGGACACAGATTCACCTTAGTAGCTATTGATTATTTCACCAATTGGGTCGAAGCAGCGTCCTACAAAGCAGTGACTAAGAAAGTCGTGGCAGAACACAAGAATTCCACGGCCTATAGACCTCAGATGAATGGAGCTGTAGAAGCCGCCAACAAGAACATCAAGAATATATTGAGAAAGATGAAAGAAAAACACAGACAGTGGCATGAAAAGCTATCATTTGCCTTACTGATATACCGCACCACAGTCCGCACATCAACTGGGGTAACTCCTTATTTACTGGTTTATGGTACGGGAGTTGTTATTCCTGCCGAAGTGGAGATCCCTTCCTTAAGAATCATACAAGAAGCTGAGCTTAGTGATGCAGAACGGATAAAAGGCCAGTACAAGAATTTGGCCCTCATAGATGGGAAAAAGGATGAATTCAATATGTCACGGACAACTTTATCAGAGTAGAAGGACCAGAGCTTTCAACAAAAGAGTCAAGCCAAGACAGTTCACACCGGGGCAACTGGTATTAAAGAAGATCTTTCCGCATCAAGATGAGGCCAAACGGAAATTCTCTCCCAACTGGCAAGGTCCGTATATGGTTCATCGAGTACCGATGGGAGTAGCTCTCATACTTGCAGAAATGGACGGAGAAGTCTAGCCAAAACCAATCAATTCAGATGCAGTCAAGTGCTACTATGTGTAATTCTTTATGATGTAAACTGAACTACGCCTGACTTGATTCTCGTTTAAGAGGGGATACGTAGGCAGCCCTATGGGTTTGGTCATAATTCAATAAAAAACTCATTTCCCCCCACAATTGGAAACTGGGGCAGAATTTTGAGAAGGACCCTCAAAATTCCGAAGCAAGTTCAGCCGATCGCAGCATATACAATGGTCAGAATCATCAACCATCTAACTTGGGCAGAATTTTGAGGAGGACCCTCAGTCTTGAACCATGTCACAGTCGTCGGTTCATCTAAATTTCTCAAAATATATTTTACTATGTCTTTATAAAATCATGCACGTTTTCAAAATATAGCTTTGTTTAGCAAACACTACCCCGATGACATAAGCAGGATCATCAGACCAAGCAGAACGAAGCAAGCAAAGCCAGCGGGGATACGAACCAACCTTCCCCATCTACAGAACTCACGATTTTTCTTTGGATGTAGGAATAAAGAACAAACAAGTTTCGAAGTCACGAACTTCAACATAGTCACAAATGCAAGGTTTACTATCACCACAAAAGAACGAACGTGCTCCAGATTCACAGTTCTCACAACAATCGCAATACCACAACTTATTACCAGCTAAGAAATCCTATTAGCATTTGCTATTTGTTCCTTTGCATAGGGTCAAACCCTGCCTTCATCTTGCACGGGACTAAGCTCTGTCCCACATTTACATGAGGTTAAGCTCTACCTTCATTTGCATAAGGCTAATCTCTGCCTTCCTATCTGCATAAGGCTAATCCCCTGCCTTCCCTTGCATAAGGCTATCTCTGACTTCCTATCTGCATAAGGCTAATCCCCTGCCTTCCCTTGCATAAGGCTATCTCTGACTTCCTATCTGCATAAGGCTAATCTTCTGCCTTCCCTTGCATAAGGATAATCTTTTGCCTTTCTATCTGCATAAGGCTAATCCCCTGCCTTCCCTTTCATAAGGCTATCTTTGCCTTCCTATCTACATGGGGCTAAGCTCCTCCTCCAGTTTACTTTTTCAACGAGACTAAGCGTTGTCTCTCAAGCATTATCTACTTAGCTTCTCTTTCGGGCTAAGATCCACCCTTCAATTCGCAAGACTAAGCTCTGTCTTGTTAGCATTATATTATTGCATATCATGGGCTGAAATATCGCCAACCTGTCCAAAGGCGTCATAATCTAACGACATCATCCTCATATCCGGAAGACACCATGCCATGGCCTGAGGATCTCTCTCAATTTGCATATCATTATTCAAAGGCATAATAGTTCGGAGGCACCATCTTCATAGCCCGAGAACATCATTTCATGGCCTGCGAATCTCTTATCAAACAATTCATGGCCCGGGACTCATGGTCTAAGGACGTCATCCTTAACCGTCCAAAGACAACTTTCATAGTCCAACGGGAACATGCATCATGTTTAAAATTATACATAGTATACGCTTGTATTGCTTTTATTTGCAGGTAACTCGGCGAGCAACGACTATCCCAGCAGGAGCAATCCCGCTCCAGTTCTCCCAACCGTCTCGAACCCGATATTCCGTAAATCGTCCAGTCGCATATCCCTAGATGTTGCGTCTGTTCTTGTGATAACTTCATCAGTATACTTTGCCGATGAATCCAAAACTGCATACGGCCTGATTCCTTTAAAACCAGGGATATGTAGGCAGCTCAGAAATCAGGGCGCGGCCCTAAATCTCTCAAATTGTTTCGCTCGGTCAAATTGGCCATCATATCTTTACCCGACAACTCTTCCATCCTTTCCGGGTAAAGAGGGGCAGTTGTTGATACCCAATTTTCCCCAAAATATTTTAAAATTTAAAATCATGCATTAATAAAACTTGGTATTTTTTCAATTTTCCTATATTTTTATTAATTTACCCAGCATTTTATTTCCAATAAATAATTACAAATTGCATCACAAATGATTTCAAAAGCATTTCTTGATTTTATTTATCGTTTATGGTCCCATTAAGACTAAATTATTTCATAATTAGCCAAATTGACACCTTTTGGCTATAATTGCAGTAACTTTGCAGTTATAGCCCAATCATATAATTTTGTACTATTTTTTACCAAAATTTAATCATTTTGTATTTTAATACTAAATAATCTTTTTAAAACTATTTTCTATGCATGAAATTTATTTTTATGATTATTAGTTATTTTATAAATTATTTTAATTAATTTAGATTAGGTATTTGTCAAATAGCCTATTCTATTTTTGATTCTAACCTATTGAAATCAGCCCAAAACACCTAATTATGCTAGCCCAACAGACCCAAGCCCAATTCCTAAATAGACCCAACCCAATTCCGCCTAAATCATGTCCGTTGATCATTTTTTATCAACGGTCCAGGTTAATTCTTACCTTAATTAACCTAAGAGACTACCCCCACCCCCCAAACCCCTCATTTCCCTCACACTCACCCCTCGTCACCCCTTCCCCTTCTCTCTCAAATTATCTCAAAAACCCTAGCCCTCAAGCATCGTCATCGGCATAAACTCCACCCTGTGATGTTTCTATGCATTCTCCGGCTAGTCCTGGCCTTGTACGCTCCATGGCTCTTCGATTTTATGACTCCTTGAAAGGGTTTCAAAGGATTCCGACCGGTTCTGATTCGAATCTGTGTTTATCGTCCTGTCTCAGGCCACTTGTCGTTTGTAAGTAATGATCTCGCCTTGTTTTCATTACGAATCTATGGTTTCTAAACCTATGTTCCCATATCTGCTATGTTTTCTAAAGAAACCCTAGTCTATTATATTCGATCATTTCCAGATCTGTATAGATCTGAAGGATCAAGCACTATTACATGTTTTCTTTGAAAACTTCCGATTTTAAATGATTGTTATGATTTTCCCTAAACCAAGGTTCATCCCAAAATTGTTTTGCAAAGGTCTTTCTGACTTCTAAGTGTTTAATCGATTTTCTTTCATCTTTGTGACTGATTAGTGCAAAGAAATATTTAAACCTGGTTGATTTTGTGCGATACTCTGATTTTTTCTAAACTCTGCTTCGATTCTGGGTACTTTCTGTGTTAACAATCATAATACTTGGCTCTATTTTTTGACCTAAGCATGTTTTCTTTGTCAAATCCATTACTCTGTGATTTTGCCCTAATTAATCTTTATTAGGGTTCGAATCTGTATTTTTATGAGGTTTACTTAGTTCACTTTCTGTTTATAAAAGTTGAGTAGTTCTTTCCTGAAATTGGTGTTATTTTAAAAGTTTTGGCTGATTGATTCACTCTATTAGAGATTCATGTGCGTAATTCTTGATTGTTTCCTTGTTTATGACCTTAATTTGGTCCTTTGCTGATTCTTTAGATGGCACAATTGGGGTTATTTCCTTAATTAGGCCCTTGTATTACCGTTTGGTCAAGGAGTCTGTTCTGAACTCCCTTGTTTGGTTTGAACTTCTTGCCTTAATTAACCCCTAGTATTACCGTTTGGATAATTTCCCTTAATTAAAGGAGTCTATTCTGAACTCCTTTACGTGATTGAATCCTGTGATTTCCCTAATTGATTGATTACTGATCCCTTTACCTTATTTTGTTAT
This sequence comes from Nicotiana paniculata, assembly GCA_005239505.1. Taxonomy (NCBI): domain Eukaryota; kingdom Viridiplantae; phylum Streptophyta; class Magnoliopsida; order Solanales; family Solanaceae; genus Nicotiana; species Nicotiana paniculata. The sequence continues at coordinate 6,147 of MDKI01022177.1, read as the reverse complement.
ACTCTTAAACTACTATATATACACTCTTATTTCTTACCTCTCAGACACACACAGTAGTCTACTACACACGAACACCCTAGTTCAAACTCTATCTCTCACACTCAAAGCTTTCTGCTCTCTTTCTGTGTTACTTACTATTATTCTGAGTTAGCCGGCTGAGAGCCAAGGCTAACTATTGTGCTCTCCTGTCCCTTCGCTTTTGTGTTTACTGTCTTCTTTACTGGTATGTTCTGATTTCAATTCAATTCTCAAACCAATATGCTTCTTTTACTGCTTCAGTTTATCATGTTTCTAATATGTTTCTATTTGTGGTTTTATTTTTCAACTTGCAACTAATATGTCTACTTTACTGCTTTATCAGCATGCTTCTGAATATGTCCAACCCCCTTTTTAGTATACCCCTGTGTGACTTTGCCTTACTTATGTTTTCCCTGATTTCCATCATGAACCCTTTTGTGCAAAGCAGTTAGCTATCCTAAGTTGTCTGATCTTGTGTTGGTTCTGAGATTCATGATATGTTGATTCCCTAAACCCCTCTAAGAATTTTCATGTTCTTGTAACTATGTGTGCACTACACGTGCTCTATGTGTCCACAATCCCCATCACCCCTGTGTGTAGATTTGTTCTTCTTTTTTTTTGGTTATGTTCGATTTTGGCTCTATGTTTGATATGTTGATTTTAATTATATAACTCTCTCTTTTCAAAAGTTGTTTTACTGAATGACTCCCTCTTTTATTTCACAAAACTATTTCAAGCAATTCTCTTTTAACATTGTTTTCTTACTAAAACCTTTTCAAAACTATATCAAGCACTCTCACTCTATTCTTAGGTCCTTAAGTTTTTCCCCTCTAATGTGTGACTGCTTAGGGATCCCTATGAGATCCCTCTGAACTCTGATGCATTAGAGCTGGCTCTTCCACACTGTACTTATGGTTGTTAAATCTGGGTGTGAGAACTGCCCGGGATCCCTTGAGGTCCTTAGGGACTCTAACACACCCAGATATGAGAAAGACTATGAAACATTTGGGCATTTGAGGTTTTGAGAATCTGGGCCTGTTTTTAGGCTCCCTATAGTGTAACTTATTATTTTTCATTATCCACTTATGTAATTCATTCACATTGGTTTGTAATAATTGATGTAAACGAATATTGGGGATTGATAGTGAAAATAGTAGGGTAGTTATATATGTTACCAATATCAATGGGTAGAAATCATGCCTTAGGTTTACATTTCCTATATGTGCATTAGAATTCATGTTAAGGACCAATACATGCAAATCATATCATACATTCGATATCATGCTCTTAAGTTTCATGTACACTGTTTCAGCATCTCATTTGACATTATTTTCATCACTTAGAAATCTTGTTTCTAGGCTAAATAACAACATTAACATGAAAACTGTTGCTACTGCATATTCTGAAATCATGCTGTAACTTTTTGTGCATCTAGAAATCATGCTTTTTTTTAAGAAATTTTGCATATAAATAATTCTGCATCTTATAATGTTCATACTAGATACCCTGTCTTAGGATCTCACTAAGTCACGCCTAGCTAAGCTACTGATGCATGAAAAAGGACATAAGACAGTCTCACATATGATCATCCTGTGTTAGTAAAACTGGTAATAAACCATGTGCCTTTGCAACACTTAGAACAACATGCTTTAGGTAAAACAACTTCCAAACTGTTTTAATAATTCTGGTAACTGTTGTGCATTCTGCCACGCCTAGTCAAGCCTTAGGTAACCAACTTGTATGAAACTGGAAAACTGTTGCTTTTGTGTTTACTGCTTAATGGTTAACAGGCTTAAAATCAGTAGGCAAACTGATTAAGGCCCCTGCTTGTGGGTTTATAAAATAAATCTGCATATCTCTTGTGTATTCTGATACTCACCTAGACATCATCTTTTAGGATCCTTCTTAATAATACTGCCCTTGTTTGTGTTTGAGACGTGCTGTTTACATGCAATATCTGTGGAGGTAAACCTGAGCCTTTAAATTGCTTCTTTCTATTTTATCTGTTAAAGTCCTATTTGTTCTTGATTTTCGCCTAGTATTTTCTCCTTTCAACCTTAGGGGTCTGTTTAGAACTGCCTTTAAGTAGGAGTCCCAATCTCCTCTAGGACCATTGAGGAGGGACGGGTAACATCATGCATAGAGATCGTTAAATAAACTCGCTTAATAACCGCTAAAGGGTGCGGAAGGGTAGACATGGATAGCCCCTCATTGAGGAGTGATTACCGGGCATTGCACTGATGTGATCCTACAGGATAAACAACCTAGGACCTCTATCCCTTACATATGTGTGTTTAGATCATAACTCTTTCAAAACCTTATATGTGTGCCTAGACTCTAAACCTTTTAATTTTTAGCACATATGTGTGCTTAGACTGCGAATTTTCTGAAAAACATTTATTTACCTATGTGTTTTTGTTGCTTATGTGCTACCTGTTTTAAAATTCACAAAGTTTGTTTGGTCGGGAACCACAATTGTGGACTTCGAGGGGTGCCTAACACCTTCCCCTTGAATTAATTTCAATCCATTACCCTATCTCTGGTTATCCAATGTGTGTTTGTAAATGACCCTTAGTAGGTTCCCTAACGCACCTTAATTCGTTAGGTGGCGACTCTTCAATTCCTTACCTCTTTCCCAAAAGGAAACGAGTTGTCCCAATAATGTGAAGAACCCTGATTGATCCGAAAGGAGAGGAAAAAGTGGGGGGGGGGGCGACAGGGCCTTCCTCTTCCTCCTCCTCAACAATAACACAACAGTCCATGCCTGCGTCTTCCAGGAATAGATTCTTCAAAGCTGCTAGAGTTTCTTCTTCTTATGACCCCCATATGATATCAGCTTGCTGGAAAGTCTGCTCCAAATGTGGTATAGGCTGTTCCAATGGATAGTAGGGACCGCGCCATGGTGGCGACCAGTCTTCGTACTCCTGCCAAGTGTATTTATCCTAGCCCAAAAGTGGTGCCATGGTGCTTCAGCTGTATTGGTTTGGAAATCCCCTGAAGATTCTTACCGAGCCCTTTGCCAGGCTTGTACCCGCTCCAGTTTGTGAGCACGTGATTTTTCACCCACCATACACTCCTACAAAAATTCAATACAAATAAATTAGTTTTACAAATTTCGTTGAATTTTAGTGATTAATTGTGAATTGTTTGCATTTGCATATTCACAATTCGTCTTTCTAAAAATATTTAAAATTGCATAATTAGGTGCACCATTATTGTCAAGAAATTGCCAATTTATTATTTGTAATTAATCAAAATAAATAACAACAAAAATGATGTTTCTTTGGCGTAATGTAGATTTAAGGATTAATTGTTTAAACTTTAAATGATTAGAGATATTTAAACTAATTAATTTTACTTTTAATTAACTTATCAATTAATTAGGCAAAGACTAAATTATAATTGATTAACACATTTTATTAAGTTTTAATTTAATTAAAGTGATTAATTAGTTTGAATTGAGCTCAAAATCGGACCTGGGCTAACTTGCTCAGGCCCAAGAACCCGTCTCTACACCCCAGCCCATGAAATTCCAAACCCGGCCTGCCCCAACACCCATCCAAACGACCCTGTTTCATCCCCCAAGCCTCCTGGCCATTGGATCTTGTTAATCCAACGGTCCTAAACTAAGGATATTTGAGGTATATAACTGTTCCAAACCCCCCCTAAACCCCATTAACTAAAAGTCTAATACCCCCCTCCCCACTCGTCTCTCACCTCTCTCTGAAATACTGGCCAGCTTCCACCGTTTGACCACCGTCCCCCACCGTCCTCCGCCAGCCGAAAATCGCCACCGGCGGCGGAGCTTCTCCAACCGACCCCAACTTTTAACCAGATGACCCTCATCCTCCCCTCATGCCCGTCCCGTTATTAGTTTCCTCAAAAATCCACTCAATCTCCATTAATTTCAGATCTAGGAACCCAGAAACCCTAGTTTCCCCTATCGGCCGATTTGAAGACAACCAACGGCTCGAACCTTCATGAGTCAATTGCTCTTGACTAGAGCAATTGATTCATGAGGGTTTGACTCATTTTCAAACCCTGCCGGTGTCCGGCCAAGGTCCGGCGACCTCCCATTTTCCGGCCAAACCTTTTTCTACGGGTATTTCATCTCCTCTTCACTGTTTCTATGCTTAAATGTATGTTTGCTTTGCTTCTTTTTTTTTGTCTAGATTAGTTTTTCCTTTGTTTTATTTTTATGTACCTGTTTGTTCTCAATCCAAAATCACGAATATTTCTTTTTTTGGTAACCACTGATCTTGTTATTATTGTAGGTCTAGGTTTTTGTTCTTCTTCACTGTTTTCTATCATTATCCATGCTTTGTCTCCCTGATTAATTAAGCTTTGATATATTTGTGAAAATCATGTTCTTGATTAGTAATAGTTTCTTCTTGACAAGTATGATTATCTGTATAATCAGACTTATAACTCTATGCACGATTCCCTGCCTGTTTGATTAGATGATAGTGAGTATACAGCTATTAGGATTTACGGTTTGTAAAGCATGATCGTTAAATGTTTCATAGTTTATTTCAGTAATTAGATTAGTTAGTTTAATTACCCTAATTAATTACAGAAGCGGTAATTTCAAGCCAGTGCACGGTCGTGAATTAACTCAAGATTAACTTAGCTAATAATAGCTTATAAAAGACAACTTGTTTAACTGGGTTAATCTAGGTTAATAACCTCTTAAACAATTAGCTAAATCCTAAAATCTTACAATTAGTTTGGGTTTAATTAACTCAAACAAATAATTTAAACTAGGTTTAATAGTTTAGTTAAGTTTTTGATTTTTAGAATTGAGTTGGATTAACCAAACCAAATCAGTTAACTTAGGTTAGGGAATTAAGTTGATTGACTTACATTAATTAACAAGCTAAACCTAGTTAACTAATAGGAACTTAATCAATTAACCCTTAATTAGTTAACCTAACCCTAGTCAAGAACAACCCCTAGTTAACTAAAATGGGTTAATTAGTTTTTAACTAACCAAAGTTAAATAATAACCCAAGTGAGTAACCTTGATTACCCAATGGTAAATTCAAGGACTCCAAGGGGTACAATAGGTAATGTAGACTTAGGAAATCAGATTTTTAAGGGTAAAATGGTCTTTTAATGGGTAGGAAAGTTCTAGAATAGGGGAAGTTGTCCCAAAGATAAGGTGGACAGCTGCCCTATGTACTATTTTCAGCCTTTTGGATTGGGAATATTCCAAAAAGGATCCCATTTCCAAATATCCTATAAATAGACCCCCTCCTTTTAGTAACCAAAGAACTTTTTGACACTCTGAAAAAGAAACACTCTCTTCTAGCTGCTGAAACATTCTGAAAAATACAGAAATACCTTCCATTAGAAAACAAAAAGTTTAAAAAAAAAGGTATTATTAAAAGGAAAAATCTGATTTCTTTTTGAAAACAAGCTCACAAATAGATGGCCTAGTTCAACTTCTATCTTCTCTCTTTGGATTCTGATTTCTGGAAGTTTTCTTCAAGCATTCACACTCAAGATTTCTGGGTTAATTTTTGCTGGGCTGCTTGGTCTTTTCCTTGGTTTTCTGTTTCGCTGCTGCTGAATCCTCTTTCTTCTTGCTGATTGTGGTCCATACTTGACCTTTATTTGGTCAAGTCTTTTTGCTATTTCTCTCTCTAAAGGTATGTAACAATGAACTTTAGATAGAGTTATTGGATCCAGAACTTGTATTAAAATTGTTAGTTCATGTTGTGTTTTTCTTCAAGATTGTATGAATCTGAATCTTCTTCTCCTCCATTCTTGATATAAAACTGAAGTAAGGTTACTATTATCTGAATGTATGTATACAACTCCTGGAATCATCTTGGTTATTTGCTAAGTTTATGTTAATACATTTAGTATTTGGTAGTTAGATGTTAATTTCATATGTGTTTAGCATGTTATAGTAATTCGCACTAGGGTAGATGAGTTTGGTTACTTAATAATCAAACTCACCCCATAATGAGTGCACAAATGTTAGTATGTTGGCTGAAGTTTACCCTTCAAAAGAGGTATAAAGTATGTAGTTGAGAAGGGCATTAGAGTGAGAATTTGAATCCTTGGATGGTCAGATTCATCCTCTAAAAATGCCTAGATAAGAAAAGTTCCTATAGAGTTTAG
>ML316467.1:0-49076 GCA_005239505.1 Nicotiana paniculata | reverse complement strand
TGTTTCCCGGTTGAAATAGAAGTCTCCTACACGGTTAAGGTTCACCCTAAACCTATAAATAGATTCCTACAACACAATTACTGGGGATTTTCGAGAATCAAAGTAGAGAAGGAGAAAATTCCATTGAAGTGCAAGAACATCGATTTCTACATTTAGTAATTCTTACTTTATATTTCAATTATGCAATTTCTTGTAGTTTTGTGTCTTCTAAACATGAGTAGCTAAGTTTTTAATCTAGGGTTTTGGTAGAACCCGTTGGGGATGAATTTCTTGTAATATTAATATATTTTGATTGATTATTCTCTATTTGTTCAACTACGTTCTTATTGTAGTTAATTGAATGGCCATCAATTAGCTGTGCCTATTTAGTATGTATCTACTTGAGAGAGAGTGCATATTTAGGTAATTGTTTGAACAACACCACTCCTAGAGTATAGACGAAAGTCATAACCGAGGGTTTAGAGGTTGGATTAGAGATAACGATACCTCGGGTGCAATCTAAAGTGAACTGTAATGAAATCTAGCTAGCGTAACTTGAGAGAGTGCGTCTAGTAAATTATCATAATTACTTGAGAGAGATTTATGGTAGATAGAGAGTTCATGATTGATAGAGACAATTAATTAAGCTATAAGAAGTATCCGAGAAAGAATTCACCAACGGGGGAAACCATAACCTTAGACCTTTATTATCATTGTTTACATTAAATTGTTAGTCAATTACTAGTTTATTATTTTGTTAGTAGAATTAGTTAAACAACACAAATTGATATTCAAAAGTCTTGAGAAAAGTGATTAAGTAACAGTTTAGTATTTTATAGACTCAATTGATACGCTTAATTCTCTGTGGGATCGACTTTGGGTGTAATACCCCATATTATATTTGCAGCGCCCGTTTAGTCTTTCTATAAGACATAGTTGAGCGTGATCAAATTCACGAACCAACTCCGTATCTCCCTGTTTTATTTTGAATATGTCTTCCATTCTTTTTTTCACTTTTTGCAGCACTGGAATGTGCTTTTATAAACAAATCTGCAAGCTCAGCAAAAGAATCAACAGAATTTTCGGGCAAGAGAGAATACCATGTTAATGCTCCTTTGGTGAGTGTCTCTCCAAACTTTTTGACCAACACAAATTCAATTTCTTGCTTAGTCAGGTCGTTTCCTTTTACTCCTGTGGTGAAAGCAGTAACATGATCACGTGGATCAGTTGTCCCATCGTACTTTGGTATGTCAGGCATTTTGAATTTCTTGGGAATCGGAAAAGGTGCTACACTTGGCTTCCAGGGTTGTTGAGAGTATTTATCAATATCAATACCCTTGATGACAGGTGGTACTCCAGGAATTTGCTCGATGCGATCGTTTTGTTCCTTCACATGTTTCTGCAAAGTGAGTATTAAAAATTGTAAATCTGAATTATTAGACATACCTGGTCTTCCTTCAAGTGATTCATTTAGAGTGCCTCTACTTCCTAAATTTGCTAGTCCAGTCGCGGTGTTGTTTGGAGGAGGCGTAGGTGACACAGTTGCTAGCCCCCTATGAAAGTTTGAAGAGCTTCACTCACATATTCACCAACCATCTGCTTCACAGGGTCTTGTTCTCCTGTTTTCTCGTTTCCAATTTGATCATTGTTGTGAGTTATAGATCTTTCTTGGGAGTTGTCCCTTGAACCTCGTGGGGATCTCTAAGGCGATGGAACTAGGGTTCCAGTTGTTTGTTGGTTGTTGTCATTGGTATTCGACATGATTCGATAAAGGTTATTCGAGAAAAAATAAAGATTATCAGATTCCGGGTAACAAAACCAATGTATTTAACCAAAGAATTAAATTCTTAGTCAAAATTATTTAAGAAGTACTCGGACTTTTGATAACCGAATAATAAGAATTAGACTTGTAAATAAGAGAGCAATAAGATCACATAAAAGTAACTATATTTCAGTAGTGGTTCGAACGTGTCCATACAAGTGAGATTTTACTCCCTTTTATAGGGAATTTCTTAATATAACGTCTACTCTTCTTAATGATTGAGCATTAATGACTAACAATATTATTAATGTAACGTTACAATTGGTAATCGTAACTGTTGCATGAAGATTATGTAACGTTTAACTCATTGATTGAAGATCTTTGAATCTGCCATTTATTCTGTCTTGGTTCATTCTAACCGTGTCTCTTCAACTCCTCAATTAGACTGGAACTCCCGCATCTAATTGTCTCGTGTGTATGCTATTCCGTTCCTCTTTGTCCCGTACTTCTTTCTAAACTTCTGACCAGCTGTCATGTTTCCATTGATCCACGTAGATTGCCATGTCATCAGAAATATTACACGTGTGAAGTCTATTTTTTTACCAATACAATAATTGGTTTGGTTTGGCTCTGATAAAAATCGAACTAGCCCGATCCATAGTTCAAATTTATTTAATTTTCTTTCCTTGATCACAAGTCATTACCATAAATCTTAAAATGTTTATTATATAAACTTCTCTTACATTCTTATTTAACTTGATTAAATGATACACATTCATTTAAATGATAGTACACGTCATTTCTTATTAGTTTGGTACATAAATCATACTCGGGCAATTTTTTTTCCTTATACTTTCTATGAAAAATTAAAACTAAGAATAGAAATCCATTTTCCAAAATACTTATACCGATTTTTTTCCTTAAATTTTACATTTAACACTACTGCTCCCCCTTTTTTTTTTTTTGGATAATATTAATATGAGATGAAATTAGAAATATTTATATTATCAATCCCAACTTGCTTAGAATTAAATGTATTTGATATTGCCGTTTACATTTGGCACTTTATACACCAAACATCCAAAAGGGAGTAGATTCAGTAACTCAAAACGTAAAAAAAAGCTGGCTCGTCTCTTTCTCTTCGATGAACTACTTCATGCAATTGTTTAATTGGTTTAGTAAATGATTTTCTTTCCCTTTATGTTGCCTCACATTTAACGTATGACTTGTCCAAGCAGGAGCAATTTCTTTTTCAGTTGACAAGTCATACACTTAACATCTGACTATAAGAAAATGACTAATATGAGATCTAACGGTCGTAATAAAATGTTGACCCCTTTCTTTTTCTTTCCTTGCCAAGCCAAAGCGCCAAACTAAACTTTCTATTAAATAGATTTGAGACATACTCCTGTTTTAATTAACCTGAACATATTTTTTTTAGTCTGTGTAAAAAAAATGACCTCTTTTCCTATTTGAAAATATTGTATTTTTATGCAATGATTTATAATTACTCAAAATATATGTGACTCATTTTACATCACAAGTTTAAAAGTCTTCTATCTTTTTTTAAATTCCGTAAATAGTTAAATGAGTTCACATAAATTGAAACGGAGTAAGTATTAAATAAATGTACCACTAAGGAGAAAAAAAAGGATTAAAAAATTGCTGATATTTGTGAATCACCTTTACCATTATTATGATCTAAAGGAGAATAGAAAAGGTGAAGATTCTATCTGACAAATTCCCCCCTTTTTCTTCTGCAGAATTTTAGATTTCTGTTCTGCTCTGGCGTTAACCTCAACGTAAACTGCATCATACCACCAAACCCCCTTTACACGCATATATTGCAAGAGCAATATAATTCCTAACTTTTCTTGAATTTCTCAATTCCCATTGTTTTCCCAGCTTCAGGTTTTTTCTTTATTTCGACCCCACAATAGTCTTTTATTAAAAGATTAAATTTTTTGTTGTTATTTTGCAAATTTTTTTGTTTTTTCTTGAATTAGTCTATGAATCTTGAGCTGGATTTAGCTCTGTAATTTGCATGGTTTGTGCTACAACAATTTGGTTCATTATCTTGATTTCACGTGTCTGTGATTTGAGTGTGATGCATTATGTTGTTTTGAATGGAATTAAGTTGTTGTTCAGGACATATTTTGATTATCATACAATACCCAGATCTTATTACCTTTTTTTGTCTTGGTTGATATTTCTGTATGAGGCTATGAGCCTCATATTGAATGTTTTTGTTAGTGTTCGCTGCATAGGCAGAATTAAGATATAAAGGCAGTGAATTAGGTGTGGATACTGTCTATTATTCATATACATTACTTAAATTCGATCTTAAAGGCAGTGGATTCGGTTGAACCTGCTAAAAAGGCTAGATCCACCTCTGATTGCTATGTCTGTTTATTCAATGTTGTTGATTTCTGTTTAATTTTGGGTTGTTTTAGAAATAAATTTCACATCTTTTGCATACTTCACCCTACTTGTGTCATTTGGTCCTTCCGGAACATGTTTATTAATTGGCCGTTCCATCTAATTTGATCCTTTTTACTGCATAACCTATTGTAGCTTAGAAATTGTTTTCTGAAATCAGATTGAAATAGGGAAAAAAGATCGAAATAGGGATTATATTGAGCAAATGCAATTCATGTAGCTTACTTTTGTTTCATGCTTTGCTTGGTGCTTGCTCGGAGCTAGTTTCAGTAAGGGGTTTAAAACACACGAAGAAGTCAAGGAGATTCAACATCTACAATATATACAAACAAAAATAATTTTGACCGTATATATAGTGTTATTTATCGGCGAGGGGGTTCAGATAAACCCGCTTCTGCCCACTGGCTTCACCCATGCTTGCATTGTCTGTTTATTCAATTTTCTTGTTTTTGTTCAAATTGGATGTTTTAGCAATAGAGTTTGCATCTTTTGGGTACTTTAACCCCCAACATTTGATATTTGGTCCTTTTTCACATGCTTATTTAATTGAACATTCCATCAAATTTGATTCTTTAACCAGCATAACCTACTATTGTGAAATGTTATGTTTCTGATTTTGGACAGGGATTATTATGAGCAGATTTTCTACAATTTACTTTTCGTCTTTTGATTAAATGGTTGCTGCTCTTTATTGCAGGGCCTCTCTTCCTCTTTTGCAGAAGAGGTCCACAGAGGACCCTGAGGAAGAAGTTAGAGGGAGGAGGCCAATGGATTTTGAAAGCAATAGCTGGATCGGGGAAAGGCTGTGTTACTACCCCAGGCTTTTTGGTGGAGTCATGCTAACTGCAGCCTTGCTCGGAGTGTCTACTAGCTATTTTACAGGGATCAGTGTTCCTACACTACCCCACCTTCTACCCAATCTGAGTATCCTCCGTAAAAAGAAGCGTGGGAAGAAACGTATTCGTGTTTATATGGATGGGTGTTTTGACCTAATGCATTATGGTCATGCAAATGCGATAAGACAAGCTAAAGCGTTGGGAGACGAGTTAGTAGTTGGAGTTGTTAGTGATGAAGAAATTGTAGCTAATAAAGGTCCACCTGTTTTATGCATGGAAGAAAGGTATTGATTAGTTGCTGCATCTCTCATTGATTAGATTTTTATATTTGTTTCTCTTATTTGCAAATTATCTTGTCTAGCAAAAAATAGTTTAATGCATAAATTTTCTGTCTGATGCCTTATTTGTTCAAATGGTGCCGTAGAGAGCTGTACTTTCAATATCTACCTTAGGAATGTTAGCTTCACCTTTATATGACATGAAGGTTTAAAATCTAATCCACTGTGGACTAGAGAACATGCACTTAAGTCTCCCTCTTTCTTCTCCACCCTGCCTGAATAGGATAGCTGAAGAACAAATCCACTCTCCAGAAAGGTCGAATTTAGTTTCTGAAATTGTTTTGATAAAATGCAATATAATTGGCGGCAATGGACTGAACCAAGACTGAGAATTATAGAATACACGAGCCAATGGCAGTTCTTAAGAGAAATCATAGTAAAGTTGGTACTGAGTTGGGGGCAATCTCACATTTAGTGTAGGATGACATACTATAGCCATGCTGATAACAATTTGTTATCATGATTAAGATGTATTAACTAGACGCACTGATTCAAGTCCTCATTAACTATCCATATAAATGATCTTGACTATAAATACATAATATTTTTCAAGATTCCACTTACTTGAGTAAAAATGATAGCTAAACATTGTGAAATAATGTTATAATTAACACCCCCTATCGTCCTTTCCTGCATTGATCCAGTGGCTAATTTGCCTTGTCTATTGGTCCTTTGGCAAAGGCAGAAACTGAGACAATCTCTTCAGTGAGTAGCAAATATTCTTTGAGATCCCATCCCTTATGCACTTTATCCCAGCATCATATCTAGGCTGGATCTGGCCCAGTTCAGGACGTAAGTTGATGGATGACCTGTTACCAGCACTGTCCATCGAAGTCTTGACCTTGCTATTCTTGATGAGCCTAAACATGTTTTTTGACATAAAGTGGATTATGGAGAGAAGTTTCTTCCTTCAATTTATGCCTATTGGCTCCGTGTGTAAAGATGTAAATGTCTTTTAATTCATAGAAGTTCAAGTATAATTTACCATTCACTCCAATTACTTGACAAAGAATTTAGTGCCACTTATTTATGTGTTCCTTATGTAATGCTATTTTATTTCATCAATTCAACTGTTTCAGCTTTCCCCAACCTTAAAATGTCGTCTAATTTTAAGATCTTTTGCAGACTTGCCCTTGTTAGTGGGCTGAAGTGGGTGGATGAAGTAATTGCCAATGCTCCTTATGCAATTACTGAGGATTTTATGAACCGTTTGTTTAATGAGCATAAGATTGATTACATTATACACGGTGATGATCCCTGTCTACTTCCAGATGGAACTGATGCTTATGCCCTAGCAAAACAAGCTGGTCGGTACAAGCAGATTAAACGCACTGAAGGTGTCTCCAGCACAGACATTGTAGGTACTATATCTCTCCTATTCTAGTTCAGTTTAAGTATTGATGCGTAAGCACATCACCCAATCTATTAAGCTAATATAGCTAAAATTTTCCAGATATGCCATATTGATCCTTTACAAGATTGTGTTTTGTGTACAATGGGCCCTCCCCCACCTCAGATAGTTTAATTGCAAACACTTTCCTCTCCCACCGCTAGTTTTTACTTTGTGCTTACATATGTATACAATGTGAGGCCTAAGTGTGTATACAGCAGATAATATCAGAAGGCTTGTGTATAGTGGTTTTCCAGAATACTTTTTAGAATCAAATGATTTTCCCAAGACTAGCAAATGAAAATAAATCAAAAAGACTGTTCAGGAAACATCCTGGAAAAATGAAGAAAAGGAAATGTTTCCTGGAACCATGTCGTAGGAGCGATGAGTATGTTTTTGTTTTTCTCATACATTTTCCGATCATGTTTTGTAGGAAGAATTCTTTCATCTGCTAAAAGTATTTCTCAAGATAGCACTAAAGCATCTCTCCCTGGAGATGATAATATGAATGTTGTATATGCTGAGGAAAAACTGGCGAAGATTGATCAGATATCTCGTTTTCTGCCCACATCTAGACGAATTGTGCAATTTTCAAATGGAAAGGTACCACAAGCTGTATTCTCTACTTATTATTTGTGAGACATCACGCTAAATTAAGTTTATTATTCCTTTTTCCATTTGATTCCAATTTGAACATTATGAGTATCAAGTAGAATTAGAATTTTGTTGGAGCCTTTACGTCTGAATCTATACTTCACAGTGATCAAGGATAAAGCTTCTGTAAATGTCGGCCCAGCTGATATCTGAGTAGACATACACTAGCATAATTTTATGTTGAATGAAGGCCTCGCTCATGGGGTTGATGAATCAGAAAACATAAGGTTAACTTGGCTACTATTGATTAGGGTGTTTACTGGGAGATAATAGTTCCTTTATGCTTCCGGCAAAAGAAAATTTAATTCCATTAACATGTATTAATAATTGTAAAAGCCAACTGTGTACCCTCAATCTCATTCATATGGGATATCGTACGGATCTGGCGATGCTTGAGTAAATGAATTCACTTTTGAAGTTGAAACAACAAAAAGTGGTGATAAAGTTACTTCCTGTTAGCTCATGGTGATTTACAGAAAAGACTAAGTCTCACTTTTCTGTCTCATTGCAATTATTTCTGTTTGAGTTTCTCCTCCTTTTTTTTGGAGCTTTACAATTAAATATTCTCCTACTTTTTTATTCTTAGGGGCCTGGGCCAAATGCTAGAGTTGTGTATATTGATGGTGCATTCGATCTTTTTCATGCTGGCCATGTTGAGGTAAATCTCTAATTTTGGATTTTTGATATTGTCAAGCTTTATTATGTATACATTGTGCAACCATATGTGTGGCTTTCACCTTTATAAATATGTCTGTGATATTGTTACTCTGAATGATTTATGAACTGTCTGTTAAGTTTCTTTCTTCTGCTTGGATGCTAATGCTAAGGTTCCTGCGGTCAGTTGCAGTATAAGTCAGGATCCTTAATGATGTTGAGAATTACAAGTAGCATTTTATAGTAATTGCAATAAACTCTTTTGAACTGTCAAAGCTCATTATATAATAGTAGAAGATGTTTACTGGTATACTTAACTATTGATCTTTTTCGTTTGCCTCTTATAGATGATATACTTAAGCTTCAAATTCTCGTCTGTAACCTGACTTTTTAGGGTCATTCACTTTTTTATTGTGCTCCATAGTTCATTAAAAGAGCGTCTTCTCGTTCAGGATCAGTATTCAGTTTTTTGAATTAGTTACCCTTTTTCTCCCACTCAGATTCTTAAAAGTGCCAGACAGCTTGGAGATTTTCTTTTAGTTGGAGTTTATACTGACCAGACTGTAAGGTATGTTCATGTTAGTACTACTTTCCTGTTCTTGGTTTGACTCTAATACTTTCCAATAACATCCTTCAAAGTGGCAACCCTAATTTTATTTGTCAATGGGCAAACTGCACTGTCATTTTAACGGCTCTGAGGTTATATTTTTAACGAAACCTTATTTGGTTAACATTTAGAAGTACAAAAACATTCTTATTTTCAAGATAGTTAGTGTGTGTGATTGTCTCTGTATTTTTACTTGCATGTTTAGATACCATGGTTTCTTATTAGTTATGACTTCCGAAATTTCTCACACAACTCCTTCAGAACCTGTGGTTATCTCATTAAACCAACATTTTTATGAGTAGGAATTATAGAGAATTAACAATTTTTATTTCTTGCAGTGAACTTCGTGGACATCAGTATCCACTGATGAATCTGCACGAGCGAAGTCTTAGTGTACTTGCCTGCCGCTATGTTGATGAGGTCATTATTGGTGCACCTTGGGAAGTGACCCAGGATATGGTATTGCTTGCTTCAACCTCCTAGATGTGTTCATTCTCTCTTATTGCTACTTCTTTTAGATTTATGTACTTAATTGCATTTATTATTTAAAGATAAGCAAAACTGCTGCTTGTTTTTAAAAGGGAAGTTTCTTCTGTGTTTGTTGATTTCGTATTGATGAAAAAGAAGGAAATGGGGAAATTTTGCTTCTGACTGACCTGGCTGTGTGTCCTTGACCTTGGTGATAAAAGTTATCCGGTTCTCTCTGAAGAAAAGCATTTATTAGGAAGGCAAACCATATATTTGGCAGATAAGTCTTTGCACCATGGTATGAACTGTTACACACTTCAGATTTTGTCAGAAATTGGCAGAAAAGAGAAAAAGGTTTCGTAAACTGATAATTCAAGGCTTAACAATTGAAACTTTGGGTAGTTGTTAAAAATCCCTACATTCTCATGGCAAGGGTGGTGGCCTGTTATATATAGGTGGACCCAATATGACTTGGGAGTTCATACTCTCCCTTTACCTGTATACTAGTTGTGAATTCTCCAATTTTTGTAGAATCATATTAATCCTGTAGAACTGTGTAATGCTCAGTCCTTGATTCACCATACCACAGCAGATATGGTTCATCACCATATTTCTGCTATAGCTGAACGCCTATTTCTCTACAGTTTGTAGGTCAATAATACTGCTCGAAACACTACCAAAACACTTTAAAATGCAACAAGATAATATAAGAACCTCAGGAGGTGAAGCACTTTGCCGTTCTTGCACATGAGCTTTCTGTTTTAACGAGTCATATCCTTTTGTCAAAATTAAATTGTTTATTTTCCCTCATCCCTGCTCTTTAACCGGCAAGGAGGAACAAAATACTTTACATTTCTTATTGGTCACTAATTTATTCTCCCCTTTTTTTTTGGCAGGTAAAAACTTTCAACATTTCTGTGGTTGTACATGGGACAGTTTCCGAAAGGAACACTTATACAGGGGTAAGTTTCTGCACATTTTGATAGTTGCACAATGAATAACTTTTTCCATCTATCGATAAAAAAAATAGAATGAATATTTTCCAAACTGCTAAGGCATGAAATATAAAAGCATGTTCTTGAGGAAATGTTTTGGCTGATGCAGGAGAGACATGATCCCTATGCAGTACCTAAAAGCATGGGAATCTTCCGAGTAATTGAGAGTCCTAAAGATATTACAACCACTTCGGTTGCTCAAAGGATCATTGCCAACCACGAGATATATGTGGTAAGTTGCATTACCCATTTTGTTACTTGGTCAGTAATATGCACCTAATGATCAGAGAGAAAAGACGGAAGGGAGTCAACTAACTGTTTTACTATCAACTTAATTAATAGGTGGCCTCAGTAGTAGATTCATCTTTAAGTTCAACTAACTCCATTTGTATTTATCTTAAAGTTTTCTGTGGTTATCAGGGCATATGCACCTATCTTTATTTATTTAGTGATCAGTTTGCTAGTTTAGAAGGGGAGCCTTGGTATAACTGGTAAAGTTGATGCCATGTGACTAGGAGGAGGTCACAGGTTCGAGCCGTGGAAACAACCTCTTGAAGAAATGTAGGGTAAGGTTGCGTACAATAGACCTTGTGGTCCGGACCTTCCCCGGACCCCGCGCATAGCGGGAGTTTAGTGCACCGAGCTGCCCTTTCTTTTTGCTAGTTTAGATAAACCTTACTGCAGAAAATATAACATTATAGCTGGTGAACAGAAATGACAATACTGAAAAATGAGCCTATGAATTCCCTTTCTTTTAAAATTTGTTTCCAACTAAAACGAAGGTTTGTTACTTGTGATACCTCATCAAATTAGAAAAGAATATTATTTGTGACAATGAACTGTAGTTTAGTCATGCTAGATACATCTTTCTTCTTGGTTGTGTATTTAGTTTTGCACAATCACGTGGAAATGGTAATGTGTTTTGGCGAATAACGGATGCCTCCTTGACTTGTGCAGAAAAGAAATACCAAAAAAGAAGCAAGCGAGAAAAAATATTATGCAGAGAAACAGTATGTTTCAGGCGATTAAGTTTTACGTTACAGTCTCCAGTGTGACCTCTTGTAGCTGACATTGTAATTTATGCAAAGCTGCTCGTTTTCAAGATAGTTCGTCCCGTGTTTGTATTTGAAAGATATATATAACGTTCAAGGAGGTGCCAGGATATAACAAGAAAATTCATAGTCAGAAGATCTAGATTTTTTTTTTTTGTCTTTTTGGGTTGTAATCAGCTAATTTGCTAACCTCAAACTCATATTGATTCTTGTAAGTTAAGAAACTATTGTTCTATTCTTGTTCCAATTTCTATTAGCAAACCTTGATTAGTCGAGTGTACATAATTATGCCTTATTACTAGTGGTGATGGAGTATATGCTCCCAATAAAAAGGACCAGTATAATTTTTAAATTTGCAACTAGATTTTCTTGCCTCTTAACCCAAACTAAAGAAACACTAGAATTTCTCTATAACAAAAAATGACTATCATCTAATAAAACTCCAAGCCAAGAAAGCAAAACTCAAACCCATAATTTCAGAATGTTAGGATTGACAGTCTTAAAAAATCAAAGAAGCTGCAACTATAAAGTGACATGCAAAATAATGAACAATAGCCGCTACTCCATTGCACTCTGAACCAAGGAAGATAGCTGCATCAATATTGCATTTTAAGGTTCCACGTGGAGGCTTGGACCAAGAAGTAGCTATAACCCGAGATGAAGCAAACACAATTATGGATCAATTTGGATCAGTTTAGAAACCAAACCAAGTAAGTCGATTCTTCATATATTGGAACCAAACTAAATCAATTAAGTCCATTTTCTATTGATTCGATTTTTGTCGGTTTTTCGGTTATTTATTGGTTATTTTCTTAAATATGAGACATACACTACCAAACACATATTCCGGCGCCTATATTTTCAACGTAGCACTATCAAACCAATTGCTCTTTCAAAAATCTATCATTTATCAAGATATATTGATGATAATTCAATCAAATAATGATGAATAATTTAAGTACTCAATTAAAAATCAATTATTTTTAACATGGATTGAATTTTTGTACTTAGGAAAAAAAAACTACCAATCAAACTAGAATGTAAATGAAAAGAGTTAGATTATTATAATAGCAAAGAAGTAGACNATATATATATATATATATATATATATATATATATATATATATATATATATATATATATATATATATATATATATATATATATATATATATAATTTAAATAGTTACTTTTATAGTCTGTTTGGTTCGATTTTTTTCGGTTATTTTTTTATTAAAACCAAACAAACCAAATTTGATCGATTTTTAAAACTCAAAACCAAAACCAAACCAAACCTAAAAAAATATTTATTTTTTTGGTCGGTTTGATTCTGTTTTAGGTTTGGGTCGGGTTTTTTGGGTTTTTATGAACACCCCAACACACAATACCTTCCAACCGTGGCAAGTTCCCACTCACTCTAAAAGTTAGGGTCGACTTTTAGGTAAAGCCACTAAAGCCCAAGTTTTAGGCCCCCAACTTAAGGGGGGGGGGGGCACACTTTTTACCTTATATATTTTTTAATTAAGTATTGTCGCACTTATTACTATTTTGGTAAAAACTTAAAAGGAAAGATATATTTGTTCCTTAAAAATGAGCTCCTAACTTGTAAATGCAAAATTTATAGAAGGAATCAAGTGATTATTCTTTTTATTTTTAGTCTTTTCTTATTGAATATAATGTAACCTTTCCACTTCCTTTCTTGGCTTTCACTATATTCAATTTTATTTTTTAATTTTTTTCGGTTCTCACCATATTTTACTATTATTTTTTTTTATTGTGACTCCAACAGATCCTATTGTTCTGCATTTTTCATTATCAAGCTAAATTCTGCAAGAAGTATATTGAAAGCAACAAATATTTATTTTCACGTCAAGTTAATGAATCAGGTTCTTCTATTCTAACTTTTTAGTATTAGTTTTCATTTAATGTTTGTCTTTCTTAATATTTTCAAACGTATGTATATATTATCCTTTTAGTATTTATTAAAATTTAGAGATGTCAAATAGAAAGTGTGAATCCAGTTATTCAAAACTTAAGGAAAAAAGAAAAGTCGTATCTTTGATACAATCCCAAAAAGAAGAAATGATAGTACTCTAATCGATATAGTCAATCAGATGAAAAAAAAAACTTGATTCTTGTCCAAATACTTATATTGCTTATAGAATAATAATAATAGTTCCTATAGCAGTTGCCTCTGGCCGCCCTCAATCATAAACTAGAAATTTAAAAGAAGTTTTTAAAAATTAAAATTGAAAAATATTATTTAAGATCAACCATAGCACAAGAGAGATTAAATAAATTAGCTATATTATCAATTAAAAAAGAATTATTATAAGAAATTGATTATCAAATAATATTCATGATTTTACAATTCAAAAAGCTAGACTCATAGCCAAGGAGCCGTGGTCGAGATGTCAACAATGGTCGAGGTCGAGCATTGTTGATGAAGCTGTAACAGCTAGTTTTCGAAATAGGACATTAAAGAGAATATTCTAGTGGATATTCTCTGCACTTGTACTATTAAGATTTACTAGGTATATGTCTCGTATAAATAGAAAAAGAGATAATGATATGTGGCATGTGATATTTGTTTGTAAGAACACACTTTGACAAAAAGATTCTCTCTCTCTTACTAAGATACAATCATCACCTTTTCACTAAGATTCTTGTCGATATTATTCCATACCTTTTCATCAGATCCGAAAATAATTCGAATATTCAAGAATTTGTCTATCACTCATCACTGTCAGGAGAAACAACCATCTAGTTCATCCTTTATTGGGTGAATAATTCCTCCTATTTACTTAAGTGTCAGTTATTGTTATTCATTGTTATTAAATGCTACAGTATTACTCATGCTTTTTGGAATTGTTATTGCATACTGTTATCACTATTCGACCAGATCTATTTGACATTTATCACACTCTCGGAAGCTACATCTAGAAATATCATTGTCAACTAAGTTTAATCCATAATCACATAGATTTAATTATTTGAACCAATAGTCATATTCTTAGTCAAACAATTTGGCGTCGTCTGTGGAAATTTCTTAGTTGAAGCTTTTAGTTTCTTCTACTTCTACAACTAGCATGGGTCACTAACGTAAAAAAAAAACAAGCGAAAACAAGATCTCCTTTCTTTGTGTGCACCAATCCCAACATGGCAAGTAACCGATAAGAAAGGGTGAGAATAATAAGTGACATCCCAACCAACTTCATGAACGTCATCAACAAAAGTTGTGAACTGGCAGAGGAAGGCGCGACGCCCAGTGCCTTCCCTAGGTGAGATGGGTTACCGCCCCCTCACTGCAGCATCACAAAATCTCTTGGTAAGGGAGCCTCCACATCTGTGGGGGAAGAGACGCCCCCAGATGTAAAAAAAAATCTCCTCGAAGCGTGGCTAACTAACACGCTAACCAGCATCCTCAACAAGCTCGTTCAGGACATGACTACAGAGAACGCAAGGACATGCACGATACGACAAGTGGACGAGCAATGCGACCAACCTCTTTCCCCAATGACAGGTATTACTCACAATTTCATTGATGGTGCATGTGACAACGCCCTTGCATCCATTCTGAAAAGGATGGAAGAAAGTGAATGAGAACAAGGCACTCCGAGATAAAATGAAAGAACACCAGAAAAAAGTCAATAAAATACCGGGCGCCTCTAAGTTGTTGCTGAAGAGGGATGCCAGCCGGTTTGTTGAACAATTGTACAGCGATGATGCAACCCCGCATGCTATACCAAAAACCTTTAAAATTCCGCCTCACCTCAGTATATATGGCAGCACAACCGACCCTGAAAATCATGTGACTCATTTCATCATTGCCGTAAAAGGCAACAACCTCGCCAAAGAAAAGATGTCTTCCATCTTGCTGAAGAAGTTCGGCAAAACCCTCGCAGGAGGGGAATTAACCTGGTATTCGCAGCTACTAGCATGCTCCAAAAATGTCGAGGCGAGAGTGAACGACATATTTGCTGTTAAACAATTTCTAGGAGAGGGACTGAGGGACTTCCTTGCCCGGTTCAACCGAGTACGGATGACTTTGCCAAACGTGTCCGAAGGGATGGCGGTCGCGACTTTTCAGAACGGGCTGCGCAGTGATGGTTCAAGAGAAACAAGAAAACTGTTAAGTCGGTTGATGAAGCACCACCCAACCACTTGGGACAAAATCCACAATGCTTATTGTGCTGAAGTCCGTGCAGATGAGGATGACCTCAACAGGACAACCCACTGGCTAACCTCAATACAAGTGGAATCAAGAAAGGATCAAAGAGACAACGCCAAAAGAGATCATCCAATTCCGCGACCTAACAGGAAACGTTAGCAACCATATATCAGAACGTCCGCCGGCCGTGCCCCCCGCTACGAAGAAGGTCCATCCAGACCAAAGACGGGAACCCATTAGAACGACAGATGTATGCCCCTACTATTATCTGCTCACAATTTTTTTTGTCACATACAGAGATAGTCTACGCTCTGGAGAAGTTTGGGCCAAAAGTAAAGTGACCGCCAAAGATGAGATCAGATCCTAACACAAGAAACTCCACGCCCTCTATGAGTTCCACCAAGAACGAGGGCACAAGATGAAAGACTGCATCGCCCTATGGAAGGAAGTCGTGAATATGCTACGACAAGGAAGCCTTATAGAGCTGCTAAGCGATAAGGGAAGAACCAACTTTTCCAGAGGACGCTAACATCAAGGACCACCGAAACCACCCTCACCAGCTCATATCATCAACATGATCATCAGCGACAATGCCTCTATCAAAAACGTGAAGTTCACCACTACCCACAAACTCAAGCAATCTATCACCCGTGAATAGTACGAGGAACTCGAAGAAAGTATCATCTTTGACAAGTCGAACGCTGACGACTTAGCTTTTTCTCATAATAATGCCCTCGTTTTACTCTGCGAGTTTTAGATGCTGATGTTAAGCGCATTATGATAGATGACGGGAGTGGCGCATACATTATCCATCCCCGAGTACTTACCCAAATGAAACTCGAGGATAATATAGTACCACACTGAATCACGCTAACTGGTTTTAACAACGTAGTTGAATGGACGTTCGAAGAAATTTCACTTCTTGTTTTGTCTTGCGGCGTGACTATGGAAACAACATTCCATATCATGGACCAAGACACCACCTACAATGCCATAGTGGGACGACCATGGACACACCCCATGAAGGTCGTCCCCTCCAACTTATATCAAGTCATCAAATTCCCAACTCCATGGGGAATATTCAGCATATGAAGAGAGCATCGTACATCCTGGGAATGCTACCGCATTGCTTTAGAAAGCACGACCACCCAACAAAAGAAGGACAAAGAAAAAGAGGCATAGAAATCAGTAGGGTCGAGGTCGACGAGATCGGGGAAGGCATCAAAGATCCCGACATAGTCGAAGCCACAGGATCGACCATAGAAGACCTCAACCCTGTTCAATTAGATCCCAACAACCATAGCAAAAAGGCTTATATCGGCTGCAAACTTCAGGAACCAGGTAAATTTAGTCAATTATTAAAAGCTAATGCGGATGTATTTTCTTTCAGCCTTGCAGATATGCCGGGCATCCCAAAGGAAATCTCCACACACAAACTAAACGTTGACCTCTTCCACACCCCCCTCCATGAGGCAAGTCAGGTGAAAGTACAACTCTACGATCAATGACGCAGTGCACAAGGAAGTGGAAAACTATTAGAAAATGGTTCCATAAGGGAGTCGAAGTATCCCAAGTGGGTCGCCAACGTAGTAATGGTTAAAAAAAGAATAGGAAATGGCGGATGTGCGTGGAATTCAGACTTGAAAAACACATGCCCAAGTACTCGTTCCTGCTGCCTCACATCGACCAAATCATTGACGCAACGACCGGAAATGAGATGCTAAGTTTCTTGGATGCTTACTCAAGCTATAATCAGATCCTCATGGAAGAAGAAGATCAGGAAAAAACCATGTTCATGACCCACTAAGGAACGTACTGCTAGAGGGTCATGCCCTTCGGACTAAAGAACGTGGGGGCGACTTATCAAAGGTTGGGGATGAAGATTTTCAAGGATCATCTCGATAAGACAATGGAATTATATATTGACGACATGATGGTCAAGTCCAAAAGAGGGAAGATCACATCAACCATATGAAAGAAACTTTCGACACACTCAGACGATACAGAATGAAGCTGAACCTGGAGAAGTGTGTGTTCGGTGTAGCCTCAGGAAAGTTTCTAGGTTTCCCCATACCACAGCGAGGGATCGAGGTCAACCCTGACCAAATCAAAGCCATTGGGGGGGGGTACCCAAACTCTTGACCACCAAAGAAATGGTTCCAAAGGTTGGCTGGTTGCATCGCCGCCCTATCAAGGTTCATCTCGCGGTTGTCGGATAGGTGCCATAAATTCTTTGGCGTACTTAAGAAAGATAATGACCTCCAATAGACTTCGGAGTGGGTCCAGGATCTGAAGGACTTAAAGGCATACTTGTCATCACCGCTCTTTCTTTCAGAACCAGAGCCGGATGAGCGTCTTCTCGTTTATCTAGCTATATTCGAGGTAGCTGTGAGTGTAGTCCTAATTTGAGAAAATGAAGTTACACAATCTCCCATCTATTACATTAGCAAAACACTAGTCGATGACAAGACGAGGTACCCGCACCTCGAGAAACTTGCTTTGGCCTTAGTCGTAGCTTCACAGAAGCTTAGACCATATTTCTGATGTCACCCCGTCTCGGTCGTCGCGACTTTCACCCCAAGAAGTATTTTACATAAACTGAGCTATCGGGAGGCTGGCCAAATGGGCCATTGAGCTAAGCGAGCACGATATCATGTACCAGTCGCGAACGACGATAAAGTCACTAGTGCTCGCTGACTTTGTCGCCGACTTCAGTGCAAAAATAATATCTGAAATTGAAAGGGAAGTCGTCCAAATATCCCCCTAAACACAAGACTTGTGGTTCCTATACACCGATGGCGCATCCAACGCATCAGGGTCCGGACTGGGACTCGTACTCGAAGTCCCGACAGATGAAGTAATTCGCCAGTCCATAAGGTGACCGAATATGACTAACAACAAGGCCGAGTATGAGGCCGTAATTGTAGGTCTGAGACTAGCACTCAAGTATGGGGAAAAATGGTTAAAACTACGTTGTGATTCCCAGTTTGTAGTCAACCAAGTCACAGAGAATTTCCAGATCAAAGAACAAAGATTGCAAAAATGCCACACCGAAATCTACAAGCTGCTGCCCGAGTTCGACGAATGCCGGCTCGACCAAATTCCACTGTCATAGAACACCGAGGTAGATGGACTCGCGAAACTAGTCGTAGCCACCAAAAGCATTGCAACAGGAGATAAAAGTGTGGTCCATCTCCAACTCATCACTAGACCATTTCGAGGTAGAACCATTATCTTTACTGGGGACTGGCGCAATCGTATTATCGCGTACTTGTAGGAATGAACACTCCCGGGCGATAAAAAAGTGGCCAAGAAACTGAGAATGCAAGCAACCTGATACAATATCCTCCACAACGACCTGTAAAAAAGAACTTACTGTGACCCTTTATCGAAGTGCCTGGGCCCAAACCAAACTCGGCGCATCCTTGAATAAATCCGTGTAAGCTATTGCAGGGTGCATTCCGATAACCGAGCACTGGTTCGATGACTCATACGGGCGGGTATCAATGGCCCACCACAAAAAAAGCAGCAGATTTCGTGAAAGATGCGAGCAATGCCAGAAGTACGCCCCAATGATTCACCAGGGGGGTGAACACCTCCACTAGGTCACCTCACCTTGGACGTTCATCAAATGAGGGGATAGACATCATAGGCCCCCTCCCGACAGGACGGGGTAATGTACGATTCCTTTTTATTTTAACTGTCTATTTATCTAAGTGGGTGGAAGTAGGAGCCTTCACCCAAATACGGAACATGAAGTGATCACCTTTATATGGAGAAATATCATATGTCGGTTCAGCCTTCCCAAAGAAATTAGCTGCGAAAATGGACCCCAATTCACAGGAAAGAGAACCATCAATTTTCTCAAAAAAAGGCATATCAAAAGAATAATCTCAACCCTGTACCACCCCGTAGGCAACGGGCAAGTGGAATCCTCCAACAAATCGATACTAAACATCATGAAGAAGAAGCTTGATGACGCTTAGGGCTTGTGGCCGGAAGTACTGCTAGAAATGTTGTGGTCCTACCGAACAACTCTGAAAACGAGCACAGGAGAAACACCATATTCTTTGGTCTACGGAACCGAGGCGGTAATACCAATCGAGGTCGGAGAGCCCAGTCTAAAGTACTCCCATGAGAGAGGCACAAACAACGACGAGGTAACTGATAATATATTAGACATGTTTTAGATGAAAGAGAGGAAGGCATGAAACAATAGAGGATTAAAAATGATTAGAATCATTGGAACAAAGGGAAAAGATGCACAACAATGAAAAAGGAAGAAGAAGATATAGGGTTTCGATGCAGGAAACCGCATCGAAATAGGATAACACTAGAATATTTAAGGGTTTTGATGCAGGATCAAAATAACAGATATAGGGTTTTGATGCAGGAATCACTGCCCAAGAATATTTAAGATAAGATAATACCAAAGAAATAATTCTCGAGCCGTCGTTAGTCGAGGTAGACCAGGAAGCAGAAAGATTCATAGCCGAGGAGTCGACGAAAGCCGTGGCCGAGATGTCAACAATGGTCGAGGTCGAGCACCGTTGATGAAGCTGTAATTGCTAGTTTTCAACATAGGACATTAAAGAGAATATTCAAGCGGATATTCTCTGCACTTGTACTATTAGGGTTTACTAGGAATATGTCTCATATAAATAGAAAAAGAGACAATGATATAAGGCATGTGATATTCATTTGTAAGAACACGCTTTGACAAAAAGATTCTCTCTCTCTCTTAGTAAGATACAAACATCACATTTTCACTAAGATTCTTGTCGATGTTATTCCATACTTTTTCATCAGATCTGAGAATAATTCGAACATTCAAGGATTTGTCAGTCACCCGTCATTGTCAGGAGAAACAACTATCTAGTTCATCCTTTATTGGGTGAATCATTCCTCCTATTTACTTAAGTGCAATTTACTGTTATTCATTTCTATTAAGTGTTACATTATTACTCATGCTTTTTGGAATAATTATTGCATACTGTTATCACTATTCGACCAGATATATCTGACATTTATCACACTCTCAAAAGCTACATCTAGAAATATCATTGTCAACTAAGTTTAACCCATAATCACATAAATTTAATTTTTTGAACCAAGAGTCATATTTTTGGTCAAACGTTGTTGTTTAAGGCGCTCAAGACTCAATATAGCAGCTGATGCCCTTGATTTCTAATTTCTATCGACATTAGAACATTCATATTGGATTCGTCATATTTGTTGTTTTTGAAATGTTAAAATCTTCAAAAAAATTTAATATTATCAATTAATAATTTCTAGTGGTAACTGATAATAAATACTTGTATTAGAGAAGATGAGTTGAATCCCCAAGAAAGGACATTAAAAATCATACTTCGAAGCTTTATGAATGGGACTGAACCTATTTTATAGTTGTGTAGAGTGACTCTACTTTTCAAGATTACAGAAAATAAAGATTCTATCATGAAAACTGAGCTACACGGACCACCTTTTCAATAATCTTATGAAGATCCACATACTAAACATTTCCTCATAAACAAGACTTAGAGCCTTATTTTGAGAAGTATTTTTGCTCAAAAGCACTATTTACAAAAGTACTTTAAAAAACGTACAGTTTGTATTTGGCCAGTTCATTTGAGAAGTACTTTAATAAGCAAATTATGTTTGGACAATCTTTTCAAACAGTATTTTCGAGTGTCAAATTACGAAAAAGACAGATATATTCAGTGTATAAGTAGTATATTATTTGAAAGAGAGATAAATTTAAATATTTATTATAAAAAATTCAATTAATTTTTATTTATAAATTAAAATATAAAGTAAAAATATACACTAAATATTTTAATATATATAATAGTTATCCAAAGAAATAAAATTAGGTATCCGATATTTACTTATTGTTTACATAATTATTTAAATATATCAAAATATAATCATTCAGTATAAATTAAAAATCTGCTTCATTAATCCTATATAAAAGAAGATATATATATCTATAGTGGAGAGGCTATTTGAAAAATGAATAGGAAAACAAGAATAAAAATACGATTGAAATAAAATAAATAAAAAGAAAGGGAAGGTAGAAACATAAAAAGAAAAAGGGGAAATAAAATTATTGAAGGATAATTTGAAAAATATAAGCTTATAATAAGGACACTTTATTAATTTTCTGTTTCTGCTTTTTGGAAGTAGCTAGAATTTGTAGCTTTTTTTCCAAATCAGAAAAACAGTTTCCACTGATGCTCAAAAGCACTTCTCCATCTTGGCCAAACACATTAAATTTTTTAAAAAGTAATTTTTCTAATCTAAAAAACACTTTAGGCCTCCCAGAAGCTTGGCCAAACAGGATCTTAACAGATATAACAAAATCTTGTAATAATAACCTTCATCAAAAGCAAAAATGAGTTATTCCCTAACAATCTTTGAGAAATTTGCCGCATGTACTTATTTCTTCAGCGAGATAGAGTGTTCTCTATGATTTATTTGAGGTCTGGGTATCACTAGTTGAAGATTCGGGACTCGGATATTCTGAAGACGGTATTCAGAACCCATTATGGTCACTATGAGTTCCTTATGATGTCTTTTGGGCTGATCAACGCCCCACTACCATGCCTGACGTCATGCCCGGGGCCCTGGACCCGGACCGCCTAACATTTGTCCAGACCATCGAAAACGACCTAAGGAACATTGGTCACCGCCCCACCATGACCTTTTCTCATTTTTTGGCGTTTTAGCGCTATAAAACAAGAATTCGGCCCGATTATAACCTCCTGAAATGCCCTTGTTCAGCACATTGATGGATTCTTGAACAATTACAGCTCAATCTCGAACCTCGCTGTCCCTATTTGTGCTTTCCAGGGTTGTATTTCAGACATATAAAAGAAGTCCATCTTCCTCCAATCTTTCGCTGAAGCTAGAGGCTTTAGGTAATTGGCAAGCTTCACCGACTTTGAGGGAATATAACACTCCTTCGAAACCAAAAGAGAGGCGCTTTGCCTTCCACGAGGACCTTCTTCTTTGAAATACCTCCGAACTGTAAGGTGACGAGCGCAAAATACACACTTAAATATGCTCACTAGTCGAATATAATGTAATATAATATCGTATACACATGGATTGGAGTTAAACAGTATTATCACAGTTTGTAGCTATTCTATCCAGGATGATCAACAGTTGAGAATTATGAGATTAAAACTAAAATTAACTAAGAATCTAGAGCTAATTGACTAGTGACAATCGAACTAGAAGCAAGTAAAGAAGGTTATCAGTGAGAGAAAATAGGGGTTTTTATAGGATAGGTGCGAGATAATTGTTTGGGATCTAACTCTAGATAATTCACTTCTATTGTTTAAGTGAGTCTCTCGAATTCACTCAATTATTAGTTCAAATGTTTAGTAGAAACTCCTCTCTCGATTAAGTCTCAACCTCACAGGATGAACTAAATTAAGCTCGGTGAAGATATGCAAGAATTCGTAATGGATTGGTCTTTAGGAGAACATATCTCGATTATCCTCCTAACTAGGTTTAATCAATGATTCAGCTAGCCTCTTTAGATTACTAATAAGAATTAATGAACTCAACCAACAAGATAATGCAAAGATATCACAAGTTATGCCTCTCGATTACATGAACATGTGAATATAGATGCACCAATCAAATCATCCAAAAACTATTCAATACATAATACTAGAGTTATATTCCACAAACAAATATCAATACACCAATTCCATCAAACCCTAAATAGAACTACTCCGTAGCTATGGAGCAATTCATCAAAGTATATAAAAACATAAAACAATCAAAACTCGTGTCTTAAGTGAGGATTGAATGTTGAATTCCTTGTGATTTTGCTTCTCCAACTCATCCTTAGCCTCCTTAGGTCTTAGATGTGTCCAAAAGTTCCAAAAATAATGTTTTTCCATGTATATATACCAAGTAGGGTCGGGCCCAGACGAAAAAACCTTTTCCTGCGCGAAATAGGACAATTACTATATAAAACTTGCACAGGCGCGCCGCATGGGGCGACACACCATGCGGGGAATTTGTGGGGAAATCTAGAGAGTTGAAATATGTCAGACATAAGGAATTTGTACATTCGCGGTGCCTCACACACCGCAACTATGGAGTTTTCTTAGAGTACAGAAGTTCCCTTGCTTTTTGATATCCAGATGTAGTTTTTAGCCCCCGAACGCGATCCCGGCTTAATACCTTGGGCTTTTACTCAGACTACAAAGCTCAAAATAGCTCGAATTCATTCCATTACATCTACATAGCTCGCATTCACTCCTGCAAGGCATAAACCACACAATTAATGCAAAACACTAGCAATTAAAGCTCAAACTCAATTAAAGTGCAGTAAATTAGAGTGCAATAAGCGACTAAAACACGAGATTATAGCCTACCATCAACACTCTACACTTAAACCATTGCTCGTCCTCGAGAAAATCAAACTACACTTTATATAGACACGACCTTTTTAAACAATTCTGCCAACTGACACCAAGAATAATTAAAACAGATTAAGCACAATAACATATCATCCTAGCCTCAAAATTTGACTCAAAAGCACCATGCATTATTTATAATCCGCTCACTTACTCTAACATAGAGGTCAACAACATTACCTTTACTTCATGAATCAAGTTCCCTCACAACAATAGAGAGTAGTTCCACACACAATAGAAATACACAACAATTAGGAACTCAAGATAGAAAGAATTCACTCATTCCCAAAAACGACATTCATATGCCACAAAATATGAACCATAGGCTTTCCCGTAGTATACTACTCAACTAATCGAGCCCATTCAGTCAAGGATCAAGCAGGACTTTAATTGGTTCTATTGTAGGCTGTGGGACAGGTATGATACATTGGATATAAGAGTGACTACACCCCCCTAAGCAATTTAATACATACATTTCATTGTTCCCCACAATTATGTCAATCCATAAATCCACCTTCACATCACTATGCATCAACTCCCAACTTCTTTAAGCACGATTACATCAAGAGTTACCATTATCAAGGAATATTTTTCACAATCATACACTTATTTTTCTTTCTTCTTCAATTAAAGTGACTCTTATTTTTTTCAAACTAGTTCACCTTTCTCCTTATTTTATTAGTTCCACTCAAAAGACAAACCAAGCACCCCACCCTTTAACTTTTACAAAGTGCATAATCAATTCAAGTGCTCACAAGAGGTAAAAATGATTCAAATAGATGGTCAATTAAAATATATGGGTAAGGCTTGTACTGTGGTTGCCAAAAAAACAAGATTACAGGCTCAATGGCATTAACTACGATACATAACAATTAGGTGGGTAAAAGCATATATCTGGCTCAACAAAGAAATGCCTATATGACTTCCAAGACTGAATACAACTACTATTTCTCTTTGCAAATACATGAGGCAAGTTCTAGACATCAAATGCAATGAACAGAATAACACAAAACCTCATACCCACATGGCACATAACTCACTCAAGATTGGATCATCAAGACACTCTGGTCAAAACAGTTAAGCGTAGTTAAAATTATACAGTTTAAGGTACTTATACAAGAGTCAAAAACTGTCTAAGAGTCACACCTAAAGTACTCACTATTCTCAAGGCATAATACAGTTAAGAGACATTATCTTCAATGCAAATCATAGCACAAAATTTCTTACACCTAAAAATAAAAACTAACTACACCCGGTTCAAACAAACCCTTAGAAAAGAACCGCGGCACAAAGAAAAACCAAGGGGGAATTATTACACTACCTAACAAAATAAAATATTTTTGTCTTTTTCTTTAGACTTTAATCCCTCAAGAAACCTGTCTAATGATATCCATCGTAAATCGAAAATTTAAATTTTTTATGGTTTTTTCCTCAATTTGTTTTTCTATCTCTAACTATTAAAACAACAAAAAACTAACACATATACATACAACATATAATTATCCCCCACCCCCACTTTAAGTTGTGGCATGCCCCTTTAACACACAATTAAAAAGCATAAGGTAAAAGAAACTTCCTTGAATATCTAGTCGGGGTCTGAGTCGAAGTCGGTATCCATTCCACCCCAACCAATGCGCACATCCATGCAGACAGATCCTTCTCAACCTTCTTGGGGTACACCCCACACTTTTGTTTCTCACTCGCTGCAGCCTTCTCTTTTGAACTCTTCACTTTGCACTCAACACTTGCAACTGGCTTCTCCTTTTTCACCCCCGTTCTACATTCATCTCAAAAGTCACAGTCTCCTCACCCACTCTAAGCATGAGTCTTCTCTCGTGTATATATAAGATTTCTCTACCTGTTTCTAAGAATGGTCTTCCTAGGATGAGGGGTACCTCCTTGTTCTCCTCCATATTCACTACTATAAATTCTAAATGAAATACAAACTTATCTACCCAAACTAACACATCTTTCACTATCCCCACGGGTATCAAGGTTGTTTGGTCTGCCAGCTGCAAAGATATTGGTGCGACCTTATCTCTCCAATATCATTCTCCAGCTTCCTGTAAATAGACAAAGGCATTAGATTAATTGAGGCACCAGAATCACATAAAGGCTTATTAAAATTAATAGTGCCTAATGAGCAAGGTATTGTAAAACTCCCTGTATCTCCACACTTTTGTGGGAGTTTGTTTTGCAAGATTGCACTACAATGCTCTGTGAGCTTGACTACTGAGGTCTCTTCTATCTTCCTCTTCTTTGTAAGGATCTTCTTCAAGAATTTGGCATAAGCTGGAATTTGGAAGAGCACTTCTGTGAATGGAAAATTTACATTAACTTGTTTCGCCATATCCAAAAAACTCTCAAACTGCTTATCCAGCTTTTCTCTATACAACTTTGGGGAAAAGGTAAATCAGGCATGTGATTGCTCTCTTCATGTTCCTCTCTTCTCGAATTCTGTTCCTTATTCTTTTTCTCAGTTGCCTTCTTTCCTTTTTTCTTATTATCAACCTCATTCTTCAGCTGCTCCCCACTTTATTTTTCAAGTTTCACATCTTTTCGGATCGGAGTGAGATCTTTTAATACTTTTCCACTTCTCATAGTTACAACATTTTTTGTTTCTTTGGGATTTCTCTCAGTATCAGCGGAATAGTACCTGGGATCCTTTCAGACAAAAGAGTGGCTAGGTTCCCAACCTGCCTTTCCATGTTCCGAAAACCAGTACCTATTTCTTTGATAGCTGCTCCATGTTTCCTTATAGATGCGCTATGAGTTTCAAGCTTCTCATCAGTTTTCTGAATGAAAGCCTTCATGATATCTCCTGACGCCAAAATGAATGGGTTGTTGAGGCTGAAATTGCTGCCTCTGCTTATTTTGGAAGACTTACGCTCTTTGTCCTTGGGGTCTAGAGTAATTTTATTGCCATGCATTCGTTGTACCTCCAGGTGAACTCCATGAAAAAATGGGGTGTCTCTGACCCATTGCATTAAAGTTGTAATTCTCCATAACATTCACTTCCTCAGTTGAGGCCTGACACTCATGAGTAGGGAATCTTCTTCCACATATATCACAAGCTGCATGAGTCTCACTCTTTATCGAGGCTAAGGTCAGCTTTCTTATCTCTTTGGCCTTAGCATCAAGATGTTCCTGTACAGATGTGATAGCATCAACCTGGTGAACACCTATCGATCTTCTTCTTTCAGCAGTCTTAGAGGGCCACTAATTTGCATCTTCATATAACTCATCAAGAATTGTGACTATCTCCTCTGGTGTCTTCTTCATCCATGATGACGTCCAAATCCACAACTAAAAAGTAAATGGACATGGTCGCATGCAATATAAATTACCCAACTATGAGTCGGGGTCGAATCCCACAGACAACAATATGTAGGCGATTAGGAATGTAAGAGAATAATCACTTGTTATGCAATGCCAAACACTTAGAATTTGGTCGTGAAAATGTTTATACCTAAATGCGAAAATATAAACTAACCTAGAAATAAAGTAAAATGATCAATGGCTACAAGTATGGATGCATCGGGAATTACACTCAAGTAACGATCCAATGTATTTCACGATTTTACAAATATGAGCGAGTTTATGTTAATTAGCCACGGATAACAATTCTAAATTAGCTTCTTCCGAAGACTAACAAGACTTCCTAATTGAATTATCCCTAAGAAAATTAAGAGATTAAGGACACTCGGATATGGCTACAAGTAGTTCAATCCTATCTCTAGGTAGAATCTATAAAATGAGGGTTAAAGCCTCAAGTTCTTGTTAGTTAATCTTTCCCAACCCAAATTATTTTTTCCAAAATTAATTCGAAGTTAATGGGCGAGTCTTAGTGTTAGCTAATCCCTTTGGAAACATTAAAGAACAAGAATAGTTAAAGAAACAATAACTCACTTCATAAATAAATAAAAACCGTTCAATACATAAGCACAACAAGGTATTTATCCACACTTTAAATATGAATATTCCCATAAACAAGATTCAGGTGTAGGAAAAAATACTACACACTTAGATATACAATACAAAGCAAGAAAATGAAGAAATGAGCATAAAGGAGTAAGAAATTCTCAATCAAAAACTTCAAATCTTCAAGACCGAAGTGTATGTGCAAGAACCTTAGCTTCCAAAACTTGTTTTCTCCAGTGTAAGGACTGAAAAATCGCCAAAGATCTGTAAGAGTTGTAAGAGTTGTCAAAAATATCTGCTAGGTCGTGTATTTGTGGTTTGGGAATCAAAAACGTAAAATTCCATTTCTGCCTAGAACTGCCCAGAAAATGTGAATCGCGATCGCGTATATAGGATTGCGATCGCCAAGGGTAATTCTATAAAACACTGCGATCGCAGACCAAATCTTGTGTTCGCGTAGAGAAATTCAGAGCGACTGACCAACTTCTTCAACGCGATCGCGGAAATTGCATTGCGTTCACGATTAATTGTATCCTGTCCTTATGCGATCACATGCCAATGTTTGCGATCATGAAGAGTACTCTGGCAGCTGTCAATTTTCACTATTTTTGCACATTTTGACTTGATTTCTTCCGTTTCTTCTCTAATTCACTTGCTACCTGAAATATGCCAATAAAACTCAGAAAATGCCTTAGTTTCTCAACAAAGTCATACAATAACTTAAGTATAAAGAGGAAATAATTTGGTAAAATACTAACTTATCAAAACCCCCAAACTTAAATTATTGCTTTCCCTCAAGTAATTCAATGACTAAGAACATTCTTCAATAAAATCACCAATTAAGCTTAATGGCATATCACACATCATTTCAAGTCAAAAAGGTTCAACTTAAGCACAATCTAATGACTTCGGTTGGTACCAACAATTAATTCAAGGCATATGAATCACCAACTTCTCGCACATATTATTTCAATTCAAGTGATCAAGTACTGCATTAATCAAAGTAGCAACAAAGTCATGACACTAAAGCTTCAAATTTGCCTCTCTATCACAATTATTTTTCCACGTTCATTCCTTACAATTGAAAATGGGTTTAAATTCACAACTCAAATCTCATGTGCCCTCACACTTAAGAGAGAATCCCACACTCATAAATTTCAATTCAAAACATAAATGGGATGTCAAATGGAAAGAATTAACTCTCTCTCTCTCTCTCTCAAATATATTCAAATGCACAAAAGTAGTACCATAGACTTTCCCTTCATGTATTTCTCCACTAATGTAGACACACTTGGTTCAAAATCAATTAGGACTTAAAGGGTTGTAGTTTAGGATTTTGGTTAAGGTAGGCACTATTTGGTAAGAGTGACTCAAAACCTCCCTAAGCACTACACTTTTTCAACGATCAAAGTCCACTTCCTTCAAGAATTTTTTCACCCTTTCTTCATTTTTTTATATATATCACCTAGTCTTCCATTTATTCACAATTTCTTTTTTTTCTTTTTTTTAATATATCACCTTTCACCTTTTAAGAAACTCCCACATCACAACTTTTCCAACCTTCACCCCCAAACTTAGGCTTTTAGCCTATGTTCATACTTC
Source organism: Nicotiana paniculata (assembly GCA_005239505.1). Lineage (NCBI taxonomy): Eukaryota > Viridiplantae > Streptophyta > Magnoliopsida > Solanales > Solanaceae > Nicotiana > Nicotiana paniculata. The sequence continues at coordinate 19,770 of ML316467.1, read as the reverse complement.
AAAGTACTTAGGGAGGTATGGTGCCAAAAGAAAATCAATAAAGAACGATAGCTTATAACATGGTTGCCAAATAAAAAGTTTAAATGCTCAAAGGGGTTGACTAGGAAAAATATGCACGGGTAGGAAATTTAGGCACAATAGGACTAATATCATTTTTCAAACCAAGTTAGTCTACGATTTTGCCTTGAAGCACATTCCGGGCAAGTTCTAGACTACAAATGAAGCAAAAGAACTTCATAATAAATCTAACCACACATGACACATGAAAACTCAAGTGGAATAGAAATGCAAAATCCAATTGAAACCAATGAATCTCAAGGAAGTCACATATAGCCTAAGAAGCTATTTAGTGAATCAAAGAGCCAAAAATAGAATCTAAAAGTCACAACAAGGAACATCACTTTAATCATTTTTCATTTTAAAGATCAAAAACTTCATATGCCAACATTTAAATTATGTTGGTACCAAACAAGTCACATGTTGGTTTATGGACACAACATCACACCCCAAAAACTAATTTATTCACAACTAGCTACTAAACTAACTAAATAACAAAAAATATTTACTTTCTAAAAAAAAGAAAAACTAAACAAGAATAATCTCTTAAGAAAGTTTTCACGCAATCCATCATAGGGAAAAGTCACCCAGTTCGACACAAATTATTTCTTTGGAAAAGAACCGCGGCACAAAGAAAAATCAAGGAGTTTCATTAATAGTACTATAAAAAATAAAAACTAAACAAGAAAATGTTAATGGTGACATGCTAGAATTAAACTACAAAACATTACTAATAGACTACAAATGTCAACTAATCTACACAAGTTCACAAAAAATAATCATGTTCCACACACATCCATCATATCTGAGCCACCCCCATCCTAAAGTATTGCATTGTCCCCAATGCAACTAAAAAAAACACGCCAAAATGAAAGAGGTGCTCCCTGAATGTCATCACTAGGAGCTGGAGTTACTGGGAACTGAAAGCTCCAAGTCATCCTCATCAACATAGTCTGGTCCACAAAACTTCCTCAAGGTGCTCATTATCTTCGTCAGGAATTTGCTTTTCTTCTTTTCATGCTCTCTTTGCTTCCGCTGCCTCCACTCATTCTTTCCCAACTTGGCTTTAATGACCTATTGCTCCTTAGCAAGATTTGACAAAGTCGGAGCCTTTGCTTGGCCAGCTGGACCTGCAGATGTTCCCTCTCCGGACGTTCCAGAAGGAAGACCAGCTACAAGCTGGAGAACCTGTGTCTCCATGCCATAAACCTAACGAGAGATATACCAGAGAGTGAGAGGTCCCTGCTCAAGTGGTGTGATAGCAGTACAAGTCCCAGTGGCCTCCGCGGGAGCATCGAGTGTCTTAGTGATGGTATCAGGGAACTGGCCAAAGGAGGGAGATGTTACATCAATCTTTCTTTTCTTCTGTGCATTCCCTGCTCCCTTTCTCAGCAGTGGATGGATGAGCTTCTCTGGATTGTTTTCCTTCTCTATAGGACTCTTCTCCACCCTTCTTCATAGCATAAATGGGTGATCAGGGATATGAAGAACAAGTTCTTGGTCCTCTCTGCAGCAACCTCTGCTATCTCATCGACAATAAGCTGTCCCACGTTCACTGGTATGCCCTCCATGATAGCACAGATCAATCTTGCCTTCTTAAGTGTCACCTCCATCTCATTACGTGAAGGCATGACTCGAGCACAGATAATGGAGAGCCAAGTCTTGGCCTCTGCAGTGAACTCAGAAGACTCGATCCTGTAGTGATTTTTTATCCAGTTCGGCATCTTCCCACCGTGCAAATGATCTACAAACCACTGTGTGCCCAACTTTTGATCTCGATCCCTATACACTTGATTGTTAGCATTGGGAAGATTGTCATGTGCATTGATCAGTTCTGGACTAAAGCGGACTTGTTTTCCTCGGCAGTAACAACCAAATCATTCTTGAAGTCCGTTTCCACATCATTTGATAAAATTCTCGGATCACTTCATGATTGGCTGGTCTTGGCTCTTCCACAAAGAAAATCCATCCACTTGATACTAATCTTCCATAGAAATAGGGCCATTGAACTTCAAGGTCAGTCAGGAGAATGCCTCTTTCCCTGATCATACTTTTAAACAGTTGTTTGTCGTAGCGTTGGGAACATCTTAAGTATGAGAACAGGTCCCGATCAAAATACTCCTCTTTGAAAACTTGTTCGATGTATTCTTGAATATTTTCATTTGGTGTCGAATCCATTTTAGGGCTCAAAGTACCTACAAAAGGAGTATATATATTAAATACCTATATGGACACTTAAAGTATTGTATTAAGAGGTATTTAGGCCAAAGAAACAGATTAAAAGGCATTAGGATCAGAAATGGAGATCACACTGTTTTGCTTCCTGGGCATCAGTGAATCGCGATCGCAGATTAAGTCACGCGATCGCGAAGAAAAAATGGGTTTCCAAGGGCAGTAGAGCTACGCGATCGTGAAATAGGGTACGCGATCGCGAAGAACAACTTATTTATCAGCTGTGATAAAGCTATGCGATCGCAGAAGGGTATACGCGATCGCGATGTACAATTATGGCACTCAGCAGGACTAGACTTACCCAACCGTGGAATATGGCATCGCGATCGCGAGTGTCTTCTTCCTCGCCCAATAACAGTTTGTTTGGGAATTCCATCAAACAGATTGTGTGCTCCACTTTCCTCAGCAAGTTCAATCCATCATCCCATGGACATTTACCCCACAATTTCACAGACATCACTCACACTCTCAACCAATTTCTCACAGCAAGCAAGCATACAAAACACCCAACAATTTCATTTGACAAAGAAAACAAAAATTCAAGCCCTAAAATTTCGAAAATAGGGCTGCCCTTCCAATAAGTCATCATAAGAATTGGAAAAAGTGAGAGTTAAGGGAGAAATCGACGTACTTTGAGGATGATAAATGAGTGATGCAATGGAGTTGAAGCAGTGATTTGGGACGGTTTCAGGTGTTAAGGGGGCAGGAGGGTTTCGTTCTTTGTTTGGGTGAAAGTGGGCGTGTGTATTTCCTTCCAGTGTTTTGAAATTAAAAACTTACCAGTTAACCGCGATCGCGAGGAATCCAATGTGTTCGCATATAACAATTTTCCAAAAGGTCAAGATCGTGACCCTGTTTCAGCGATCACGCAGGGTTAGAGAATTTTTGTTCTCTGCGAACACGTGCCTTTTCCTGCGATCGTGATTCTTTGTAGTTTTTTGCAATTTTTCTGCAGCTACTTGTCTGGACTGCCCGAACCATGCAACATGCTCAAATCAAATCCAAAAAATGTGAAACTTGACAGATTAGTTCAAAATAATATACTAAGCTATATAAAAAAATAAAATTTCAAAAACGACTAAAAATTTAGAAAATGATGGGTTGCCTCCCACCACGCGCCGAATTTAACGTCGTGGCACGATGCGGATCAACTTTACCACTTTTCTCGCCACTTGGACGATATGAACTGGGCACCTAACTTGGAATCAAGCTTGTGACCACGAGCTGTGGAGGGTGGTAAATAGATGACCAAACCAAACTTGAATTTCTTCATTTTGCACTTCTTGGCTTTCATGTGAGGAATGTCATTTTGCCTTCTTGTTCCCTCAAATTGTAATATGTATGACCTTTTCCTTTCCTCCTCGCAATCCCTCATTGAATCGTGTAGTTCAATTTCTATATCACCACACAAGTCCAATGTTGAAAAATGCTTGGAATGTGACATCAACCCTTCAAATTTCAATTCTTCCCGTATTTTGACATCCTTTATTTCCCCCGGAATAGAGTCAATCTCAACCATATTTTCAATTCAAGAATGGCCTCCAACATGAGCATCATCCTCTCATTTTGAGCATTTGAGAGTTCTTCTTGGTTTTGATCAAGTCCCAAGGAAAGATTTTTGACTTCAACCTCTAAGGAAGGCTCTTGGCTATCATTCACTTCCGAGGCTTTTTGGACCTCTAAAGCTTCAAGCATTTCTTCCATTTGTAAGTTCAACTTTTCAAGCGCCAAGTCATTTTGGAGACTATTCTCCAAAAGCTCTTCCAAGGAATTTTTCTCTTTGTTTCCTCTTCCAAGTAAGCATTCCATCATGAGCTTGAACTCTCCATTTCGGCCATGCTCAATTTCTTCCACTTCCTCATCAAAATTTTAATCACAAAAAGGAGAATCATCATAGCGAGGGGCTTGGGGAAGGGACAGAAAAATAAGCACAATCATACCAATGACCATTTTGACGACCACACTTATCACAAATACTCCACTCATGGGTTTGATATTGTGCGCACAATCCACCTCCGGGATAATTTAAATAATTTTTCCACGAGTGTGGTCCCCACAATAAGGACAAGAGTCATCAAAGTATGAACAACTACCATCTGACCAATTTTCATTATATGATGCCATTTAGCAAACAAGAAAGATAGACCAAGATAATTACACAAATATTCACAAGTTTGGACCAAAGAACTTACGCTTACTTCTCAAACAACCTAAATTACGCCAAATTGTTCCCCGACAACGACGCCAATTTTGATGACGTCCAAATCCACTACTAAAAAGTAATGGACACGGTCGCATGCAATATAAATTATCCAACTATGAGTCAGGGTCTAATCCCACAAAGAACAATATATAGGCGATTAGGAATGTAAAAAAATTATCACTTGTTATGCAATGCCAAACACTTAGAATTTGGTTGTGAAAATGTTTATACCTAAATGCAAAAATGTAAACTAACCTAGAAAGCAAGTAAATTTGGTTGTGAAAATGTTTATACCTAAATGCGAAAATGTAAACCAACCTAGAAAGCAAGTAAAATGATCAATGGCTACAAGTATGGATGCATCGGGAATTACACTCAAGTAACGATCCAATGTATTTCACGATTTTACAAATATGAGAGAGTTTATGTTAATTAGCCACGGATAAAAATTCTAAATTATCTTCTTTTGAAGACTAACAAGACTTCCTAATTGAATTATCCCTAAGACAATTAAGAGATTAAGCACACCTGGACATGGCTACAAGTATTTCAATCCTATCCCTAGCTAGAATCTATAAAATGAGGGTTAAAGCCTCAAGTTCTTGTTAATTAATCTTTCTCAACCCAATTATCTTTTTCAAAATTAATTCGAAGTTAATGGGTGAGTCCTAGTGTTAGCTAGTCCGTTTGGAAACATTAATGAACAAGAATAATTAAAGAAATAATAACTCACTTCATAAATAAATAAAAATCGTTCAATACATAATCACAACAAGGTATTTAATCCACACTTTAAATATGAATATTCCCATAAACAAGATTCAAGTGTTGGAAAAAATACTACACACTTAGATATACAAAGCAAGAAAATGAAGAAATGAGCATAAAAGAGTAAGAAATTCTCAACCAAAAGCTTCAAATCTTCAAGACCTAAGTGTGTGTGCAAGAACCCTAACTTCTGAAACATGTTTTCTCTAGTGTAAGGACTGAAAAATCACCAAAGATCTGTAAGAGTTGTAAAAGTTGTCAAAAATATCTGCTAGATCATGTATTTGTGGTTTGGGGATCAAAAACGTAAAATTCCGTTTCTACCTAGAAAATGTGAATCGTGATCGAGTATATAGGATTGCGATCGCGAAGAGTAATTCTATAAAATACCGCGATCGCAGACCAAATCTTGCGTTCACGTAGAGAAATTCAGAGCGCTGACCAACTTCTTCAACGCGATCGCAGAAATTGCATTGCGTTCGCGACTAATTGTATCCTATCCTTATGCGATCGCGTGTCAATGTTTGCGACCGCGAAGAGTACTTTGGCAGTTGTCGATTTTCACTATTTTTGCACATTTTGACTTGGTTTCTTTTCTAATTCACTTGCTACCTGAAATATGCCAATACAACTCAGAAAATGCCTTAGTTTGTCAACAAAATCATACAATAACTTAAGTATAAAGAGGAAATAAGTTGGTAAAATACCAACTTATCAATCCACAGGCCTCCAGGTGCATTGCTCAATGTTCTACGTGAGGCGATGTCATCTAAACTTGCACGTTTTAGCCGAGGAGAATATTTATCAAGAAATTTTCTGGTCATCTCCTCCCATGTTCTAATTGATCCCTGGGGAAAAGCTTCGAAGCCACTGATTTGCATCATCTTTGAGTGTGAAGGAGAATGTCCTTAAGTAAAATGCATCTTGTGACACACCATTGTATTGAAAGATGTACATAATCTCCTCGAATTCCATTAGATGGCTATTTGGATCTTCGTTCATCTTTCCTCTGAAGATACAGTAGTTTTGAAGAGTTTAGAGCAACCCTTGATTCAACTCGAAATTATTCGCTGCAACTGGAGGTGGTCTAATACTTGACAATCCTTGGTTGTAGACCGGTCTAGCGTAATCACCAAGTGGTCTCCCAACACCGAGAGCTATGTTTCCGAACTGGTTTGCACTCATGGATTGATTTCGATTTAGTCTGTGACCCCTCTCTTCTTTATAAATGTGTTGCACATCTCGAATAGCTGTTTCCTCAGCATCCCGTGTAACTTTTTCTCATTGTTGGGATGCCTCTCTTGCAGCCAAATCCACATTGTCATCACCTCTAGCCATAGTTTCTTTGGTTGAGGATTACCCAACCTTCTCTATATTCCCAGGGAGATTTCTTTCCTTCCTCAGCTGTCACAGTTGTTTTTCTATTTCTGATTCGTATGGTAGCAATTCTTTCCTAGAAGATCGAGTCATGCACCACTCTTAAATGTAACCTGCGTACAGTCAAAGAACACCAACCGTAAAAAGGGAAAAATAAATAAATAAAAAAACTCTTGAATTAGCACTACAAACTATTCAAACACTTTTGATTGGCAATCACCGGCAATGGCACCAAAAGTTGACGAGCGCAAAACACACACTTAAATATGCTCGCTAGTCGAATATAGTATATTATAATATCGTATCCACAAAGATTGGAGTTAAGTAGTATTATCGTAGTTTGTAGCTAGATTGCTATCTAAGATGATCAACAGTTGAGAGTTATGTGATTAAATCTAAAATTAACAAGAATCTAGAGCTAATTGACTAGTGACAATCGAACAAGAAGCAAGCAAAGAAGGTTATCATAGGGAGAAAATAGGGGTTTTGATAGGATAGGTGCAAGATTATTGTTTGGGATCTAACTCTAGATAATTCACTTCTATTGTTTAAGGCCTCATTTGGTTTTTAAGATTAAGACGTCTGAATCTGAATACACATCTGAATATCAAAATCTGTATTAAAATTAAGACATCTAAATCTAAATACACAACTAAATCTTAAGATGTCTATTAAGATCTGAATACTAAATTATTAAGATTGTTTGATTTTTAACATCTGAATGTATAAGATTTATCTTTATTTAAAATTAATTAACGTAAAATTCAAAAGAAATACTAATTAATCAAATTTCTATCAACAAAATATATATTTTTTAAAAATATGATAAATGTTGAGGGGTAAATGCCGATTAGAGGTGGTAGTTGGTGGTAGTTTTGGTTGATACTGGTGGTTCAGGGTAGCAGCTAGTGGTGATTGGTAATGGTGGCGATAAGGATTCAGGATGGTGGTGGTGGGTGGTGGGTGGTGATAGTTAATAATGGCGGGTGGTGGTGGTAGTTGTTCAGGAAGGTAGTGGTGGGTGGTGGCCAGTTATAATGATGGGCAGTGCCGGCTATAGTTGTTGATGGTGATAGGGTAGTTAGTTGTGGTAGTTGAGGTGAATGAGTATTGATTGTGGTTGATAATGATGGTGGTGGCATGGTGGAGATGTGGATGGTGATAGTCAATAATGGTGGTGGCTATGATTGATGATGGTGGTGGTGTGGTGGTGGTGGCGGCGACGGCATGGTGGTAATTGATAATGGTATGCGGTGGTGGAAGTTAATAATTGATATGGATGATAGAATCTTAACGAAATTTAAGTCTCTGTTATAGATATTAATCATACAGACCTATTCAGACCCATTAAATGGTTGTGAAGTAAAAAAAAAAAACAAACTAAATGATTAAGATATGGATAATTAAGATTCAAACTTTAAAAATAAACGCACTTAACGTCTGAGATCTGAATGATTAAGATTCAGACCTCCATTAAGTGCAAACAAATAAGGCCTAAGTCAGTCTCTCGAATTCACTCAATTATTAGTTCAAACTTTTAGTAGAAACTCCTCTCTCGATTATATCTCAGCCTTAAAAGGTGAACTAAATTAAGCTCGGTGAAGATATGCAAGAATTCGTAGTGGACTAGATTTTAGAAGAACCTCTCTCGATTATGATCCTAACTAGGTTAATCAATGATTCAACTATCCTCTCTTGATTACTAAGAATAATTAATCAACTCAACCAACAAGATAATGCAAAGATATCACAAGTTATGCTCCTCTCGATTACATGAACATGTGAATATAGATGCAACAATTAAATCATCCAAAAATAATTTAATACATAATACTAGAGTTATAATCCACAAACAAATATCAATACACCAGTTCCACCAAACCCTAAAGAGAACTACATATCTATGGAGCAATTCATCACAAATATGTCTAAAGTAAAGAAAAACATAAAACAATCCAAACTCGTGTCTTGTGTGAGGATTAAATGATGAATTTCTTTTGCTTTTGCTTTTGCTTCTCCAACTCCTCCTTAGCCTCCTTAGGTCTTAGAAGTGTACAAAAGTCCCAAAAATAACATTTTTTCATGCAGATATACCAAGTAGGGTTGGGCCCAAACGAAAACACCTTTTCCTGCGTGAAATAGGACAATTACTCTATAAAATTTACACAGGCGAGCCGCAAGGGGCGACACTCCATGCGGGTGTAACGACCCGGCCGATTGTTCCGAGAGTAATAGCCTTGTTTCCCCCGTTTCAGCTTCATTATATGCGGTTCAGCTTCATTATGTTGTGTTAGATTGGTTGGCTCGGGTTCGGAGCGATTTTTCGAGAGAAATGAGACAGTTAGTCTCTTAACTTGGTTCAATAGTTGAAAAAGTCAACTGAGAGTTGATTTATTGGTAAACGACCTCTGAATGTAGATTTCATGGCTCAGATAGATTCGTTAGGTGACTTAGGAGTGTGTTCGGAATGTGGTTTTGATGTCCGATGTAGAATTAGGCTTGAATTGGCGAAAGTTAGTTTTTGGCAATTTTCGGTCGGCAGTGGAAAATAGGCTATAGGGGTCGGAATGAAATTCCGGAAGTTGAAACAGGTTCGTAGTGTCATTTTGGATATGTGTGAAAATTTTCGGGTCATTCGGACGTGTTTTGGTTGGTTTCGGCATCATTGGCAAAATTTAGAAATCTCAAAGTTCATAGGCTTGAATCCGATGTGATCTTGGTATTTTAGCGTTGTTTTGGGTGTTTCGAAGGCTCGACTAAGTTCAAATGAGGTTATGGGACTTGTTGGTATTTTTGGTTGGGGTCCCGAGGGGCTTGGGGTGATTTCGGATAGCCATCGGGGTATTTAAAGTCGGAAAATTGCAGCTGAAGCTGCTGGTGCTGGTGTAACAGCACCTGCGGATAGGGGACCGCAGGTGCGAGCCCGCAGAAGCGGACTCAAGACCGCAGATGCAGATTTTGGTGGGCAGGAGGAAGACCGCAGATGCGGAGCTGGGGCCGCACCTACAGAGTCGCAGGTGCGGAAATTTGATCGCGGGTGCGGAAATGTGCATTTAAGTGATTTTTCGCAGCTGCGCACCTGGGACCGCAGGTGCGGAAATCCCTGGCCATAACATATAAATAGGACCCTTAGTGGGTTTTAGTCATTCATCCACCATTTTTGCACGGGTTGGAAGCTTTTTGAAGGGTTTTGAAGATGAAAATCAAAGGTTCTTCGTGGAGGTAAGACTTTTGGACTTAAAACTCGTTTATGTGTGATTTATGGACTGATTAGTGGTGAAATTTGTGGGAAATTAGTACAAAAATTGGGTAATTAGGGCTTGTAATTGGAAACCTTTAATTGGGGATTTAAGGGGCCATTTGAGGTCCAATTTTGAGATTCTTGGTATGTATAGACTCGTGGGAGGATGAGGATTCTTGTGATGTTATTTTTATCAACTTTCGATACGTGGGCCCAGGGGTCGGGTTTGGCCAATTTCGGGAATTTTGGTATATATTGGTTATTTTCGAGTGGGCTTTGTTCCCTTAGAGTATTTTGATGATATGAATCTATTTTTGAATAGATTTGGGGCGTGCTGAGGCCAAGTCGAGGGGCAAAGGCATCGCGAAGTAGATTTTCGTCTAGTTTGAGGTAAGTAATGACTGTAAATCTTGTCCTGAGGGTATGGAACCCCGGACTTCGTATTTTCTCACTATTTTTGGAGTGGCGCACATGCTGGATGACGAATGCGTGGCGTGCACTGGTTGGGGATTTGGACTTGGTCCTTCCAGTGGAAACTATTGAGTTGCGTATTTACTTTTAAATCATATGTTAAATCGTGTTTTCAGACTATTGTTATATTTGGGTTGTAAGCCATGTTCGGGGCCTTGTGCCGACTTGTTTAGACATCTTGGGGGCTTTTACTGCTATTCCTCACTGTGTTGACTTATGATTTACACTCAGTCATATTATGTTTAATTGATTTCGAAACTTAGCCTTATTTACACTATTTTGAGATATAAAATGATGTTTTTGGGTCGAGTACCCCGTTTTATTGATAGCCCGAGTGGCATTTTGAGAGTTTCTGACTAAGTGAGGCCGAGGGCCTCATTGTGAGGATATGATAAGCCACGAGATGGCTTGATATTAGTGCTTGGGTTGTAGGAGCCCCTCCGGAGTCTGTACACACCCCTAGTGAGCGCAGGTACCTACTGAGTGAGAGTGCCGAGTGCCGAGTGCCGAGTGACGAGTGATTGGGAGGCATGAGTGACTGTGAGGTTGCCCGAGGGGCTGATTACGAGTGACTCTGAGGTTGCCCGAGGGGCTGATTATGAGTGAATGTGAGGTATGCCCGAGAGGCTGATTCTGAGTGATGTTACGCCCGAGGGGCAGTTTCTTATTCATGATTTTGCCCTAGTGGCTACTTATGACTCATTTCATTTTTTTACACTAACTTCTTGGACATTTTCCTAAAATTGTTGGAAATTTCACTTTTCAATGGAGTTTTACCGAAATTGGCTTTTTTTAGCGTGATTTTAACGTATTCACTGTTGGAAAGAAAGACTGTGCTTATTGTGAAATGATGATTTGACTTTATGTGTTTCTTACTGCTCAGACCTGATTTATTTTCATTACTACTGAGTTGTCGTACTCACATTACTCCCTGCACCTTGTGTGCAGATCCAGGTGCTAGGGCAGAGTGAGCTGTGTATCTATTCCAGAGACTTCTCGGAGATTTTGCGAGGTAGCTGCACGCGTCCGCATCCCTTCTTTCTCCTTCTTACTATTATAGAGTTTATTTCCCAGGGTTGTATATTTTCTGTAGATGCTCATGACTAGTGACTCCGGCATTTCGGGGTTGTATTTAATATTCAGTGTAGTTTTATCTATTTTAAAATGATTAAATGAAACCTTTATGGGTAATCAGTTCAATAATGATATAAATGAAAGATTATTTACGATTTGAGTGTGTATTTGGCTGGCCTAGTTCCACGATAGGCGTCATCACGTCTGGTTTAGATTTGGGGTCGTGACAGCGGGACGTTAGTGGGGAAATCTAGAGAGTTGAAATATGTCAGGTAGCAGGATTTTGTACATGCGTGTTGCCCCACGCGCTGCGACTGTGGAGTTTTCTCAGAGTACGGAATTTTCCTTGCTTTTTGATATCCAGATGTATTTTTCAACCCCAAACGCGATCCCGGCTTAATAACTTTGGCTTTTACTCAAACTTCAAAGCTCTAAATAGCTCAAATTCATTCAATAATATCTACATAGCTAGGAATCACTCCTACAAGGCATATAACATATAATTAGTGCAAAATACTAGCAATTAAAGCTCAAACTCAATTAAAATGCAGTAAATTAGAGTGCAATAAGCGACTAATAAACGAGATTATAGCCTACCATCATAAGGATTTATTGGTGAAAAGTTGAAGGTTTGGAAGGTTAATATGTTTGACCAGAGTTGACTTTGTTGGTACCGGGTACGAATTTTAGTTTAGGGAGTTGATATAGGTATGTTATGTCTTAAGTTGTGGCATATGGGCACTTGTGGTACGAGTTGTGATTATGTTGTGATATTGATGCGCATGCGGTGGTATAAGGATAGGGGTTAATGTGCATGCAATGGCATAAGGGGGGATTTATGTGCGTGTTGCCCTTATAAAACCATGTGCATCCTCTGAAGCCAAACCACTGAAAGTAGGAGGGTGATACTTCTTGAACCTGTCATGTCTAAGTTGCTCCTCCTCAGATGTTGCTGCCCTAACCGCCGCCTAAACACCTCCCTGACAATAACATTTGCCGCCCTTACCCGTATCACTCCGTATATTCAACAACAACTCGGAAAGACCTAATTGATCCTAGACTTGGCTGGCTTAGATTAGTAGAGATGTACACTACGGGCAAGATTATAGTATGACCAGATGATGCATATGAAGTTCATTGCGAGAGTAAAACTGACCGCCTGTACTCAATAAGCAATAGAACGAACTTTGGGCTAAATGCAGTGACGAGCTCGGAAGAGGGCAATCAGAATCTAATATAGTGACAACATAAGTATAATAGTGACAATAACAATAAGCATCTCAAAGACATACGAAAATTCTGTCAAACTTATGCTACACTTGTTCTCAAACTAAATAATACTTTATTTTCTGTCTAACGTTATTCTTATTGCTGCCTTTGGAAGCCTTGCTCTCGGACAAGTTTACAGGGCTAATTCCAGGGTCAGCAGTCACAACAGTCGAGGGATTGTTATACTTGTGGATATTCAAGAAACCTTTCTAGATTTTTCCCCAGGTCACAGGGCGTTCTTGTGTCGGATACCATGTCTATAAGGCTTTAACTGATTAGCTAATCGACTGCCTCTGTTGTTCTTATTACACTGCCTGCCTAGATAAAATGCTATAGTAGTACGCATGATGAATCTGTGTTTAAATACCAACTATTAGGGATATTTTCGAATACTTGAGCCTCGACCCATTTGGAAAAAATAATCGGTCATGAATAGTATAAATTGAACTTTACTGAGTGCCCACGGAATAGGGCTGATCCACTCCCAATCCACACTCAACAATGAGTAGAAGAGGTAGTTGCAAGATAGAAATTGATAGTATAAATGTAAGGAAAAGACTCCAAGGGACTATGACGATCAAAGAAACTCGACCTCAAATCCTCACGATCAAAGAAGCTCTCACTGCCTAGGTCCTCTATCTCCAACACCTGGATCTGCAGAGAGCTCAACATGAAGGATTTCAAAACGGTCATTACCTTGCGAGTGAAATCCAACACCGAGGATTTCAACCATACCAATTTTATCCAATTCTGACCTCGATTCGACCTTCAATCCTCAATTTTCACTTTAGTAAGATTTACCTAAAATCCCCCATTTCTCTACTTTAATTCACTAATTAAATGCTAATTAAACCTCTATGTAGCATCTAACATAGCTCAAATGGTTCAAAAAAATGTTACCATGCGAGAAATATCAAAGCTTAAAGCTTAACAGTCAAATCTAGGCATATCAATTGAAGGCTTGATTCCACATATGGTAAAAGATATGATGTAACGATCCGGCCTGTCTTTTTAACTATTTTAGCCCCGGTCCCCTAATTTATGGTCACTCTATGTTATATTGTGGTTACATAATTTTTGGGGGTGCTTGGTGTCGGGTCCGAGAGAGTTTCAGAGTGATATAGGACACATGTTCCCTAAGTTGGAAGGTTAAGTCGCACGAGTTGACCGTAGTTTGACTCGTGTGAAGATGAATTTAGAATGGAGTTTTGATGGTTCCAATAGCTCCGTAGGGTGATTTTGGATTTTAGGAGCATGTCGGGATATTGATTTGGAGGTCCGTAGGTTGTTTCGGCGTAAATTGGCAAAAGATGGAAAGTTGAAAGATTTTAGAAAGTTTGATCGGGAGTTGAATTTATTGATATCGGGGTCGAATTTTGATCCGGAAGTTGGATTAGATTCATAATGTTGTTTATGACATGTGTGCAGAATTTGGTATCAATCGGAGTTGTTTTGGTATGAATCGTCATTGGTTTCGGAATTCGGAAGTTCATAATTGCTAAGGCTTGAATTTGGGTTTCAATTTGTAGAATTTGTGTTTTTTGGCCTCGAGTAGGTCTGTTATGTGTTTTAGGACTAGTTGGTATATTCTGACAGGGTCCCGGGGGGCCCCAGATGTGAATCAGATTGAAATCGGATCATCTGTGGACTTGTTGGATTGCCGAAGGTGACCAACTTCTGGTGTTTTCGAACCTGCGAAGGGAATGGCTGCAGCTGTGGGCTCGCAAAAGCAAGCCAATGGTCGCAAAATTTAAAATTTCCTTGCCCAGCTAAGATCGCAGGTGTGAGGTGTTGACCACATCTACATATCCGCAGATGCGGAGGAAGGCTGTTTGGTCGATCATCACAGAAGCGGAAAAGACTTCGCAGGTGCGACTCCGTAGAAGAGGAACTTGCCTGAGTAATTGGAATCTGCACCTGTAATGGAAATTTTGCAGGTGCGGAGCCGCAGATGCGGCAGCAAGGTCGCAGTTGCAGTTTAACTAGCAGAAAAAGGGAATTTTCGAGGTTTTGATTCATATTTCATTTTGGAATTTTGGGAGCTTGGCGGGAGACCTAATTTCAAGGATTTTCATATGAATTTTTGGGGTAAGAATTCTTAACTCGGTTTTGGTTAAATTACACTAATCTATCACTGTTATTATCATGTAATTAAGGACTGGAGTAGGAAAAATTGAGGAAAAGTGATAGAACTTCTTAGACTAAGTGTTTGGGTTTTGAAAGGCAAAATGAGGTCGGATTTGGATAATCCTTATATGATTGGACTCGATATCGAATGGGTGTTCGGATTTTTTAATATTGGACGGATTCTGAGATGCGGGCCCGGGTTGACTGTTCGGGTCGATTTTTAAATTCTTTGCGAAGATCATAATTTTATTGTTTAAATTAGTTTTATATAGTTATATTTATAGTATGAAATTGTTTTGGCTATATTCTTTGGAAAGATCATAATTTTATTGTTTAAATTAGTTTTATATAGTTATATTTATAGTATGAAGTTGTTTTGGCTATATTCGAGTCGTTCAGAGTTGGAAAATCGAGGGAAAGGCCTTCTAGTTAATTGATTTTAGCGTAGTTTGAGTTAAGTGACTTGTCTAACCTGTGGGGAAAATTCCCCTTAGGATTTGGGATTGTTGTGATAATTGTCACTTGTCTTACATGTTTAGTTGAATTACTTATTCCCTTTTATTCCATACTCATTTTTTAACTGTGAATTCTTTACTTGAAATTGCTACTCTTGGATCATCTTGTTGTTAAGTTTGGTATTGAGTTGCAAAGGTCGTGATTTCTATTGAGGCAAAGTGTAAGTTCTGAATATCATTTTATTGATTTACACTCCGATTGTTATTGTGAGACATTGTGTACATTGTGGTTGAGCCATAGACTTCTTATTGTGACATTCTGATATTGTTGGCTTTTCTGGCAAGTTATGATTTTGGGAACTTGAAGTGCAAATTATGATACGTTGTGATATTGATACGCATACAGTGGTATAAGGTCTGGGTGTTGAAACCCATGCGGTGAGATAAGGTAGGCTTGATACGCGTGGCTAGTCGGGGAACTACTAGAAGCCATGTTGTCACGACCCAAATTCGCAACCCACGAGATCATGATGGCGCCTAACACTATAATTTCTACGCAAGCTGATGCGTGTTTAGAATCCATAGTTTTAAGCATCATATACCCTACATTTTATGTGCTTTTTTGATAAAAATACATGTAATATGTGCATAATGGAGTCTATTTTATGTGTAGGTGAATTTGAGATAGAAGCCTAGCTAAATGGGTGCATAAACGTCAATAATACGCTCAAGAGTCGAAAAGGAGTGACCCGGACCATAGCTGGGCATTTCAGCCCAAAAGCCGGCCATACTCAGGCGTTACTGGGGCGTTTCAGCCCAAACGCCAGCCTTCCCCAGGCATTACTGGGGCGTTAGAGCCCAAACGCCTGGCCTATCTAGGCTTTAGCTGGGCATTTGGGGATTAACGCCTGGGGTCCCTAGTCCGGTAAATTCCGAGTTTTGAAGGTTTTAAGTGTTTCCCGGTTGGAATAGAAGTCTCCTACACGTTTAGGGTTTATCCCAAACATATAAATAGACCCAAAAACACAACTTTAGGGAGAGGATGCCATTTTTGGAGAGAATATACACACAAGATCATTGAAAGAGCAGAGGATTATCAGTTTTCTTCATCTTAATTTAGTATTTTCGATTGATGTAAAAACTTATGCAATTGTTTAATTCTAGTATGAGTGGCTAAACACCCATTGTTCTGGGGTTGTGGTTTAGCCATGAATATTTTTATTCAATATTAACTCAACCTTGATTTTAATTCGATCAATATATGGTTGTTTCTTCAATTCTGCGTTTAATTGCTTAATTGTTTGGCCAGCAATAGGTTCTATATACTATCTATGTTATGCTTGGGAAAGCCGTATATAGATTAGAGAAGAATTGAAGAGAGCGCGATCTTAACCCTTCAGGGGAGCGGATTTGTGGTTAGGGTAGGAATATACCTAGTCACCGTGCTTAATTAAATATCGAAATCTTAGTGCGTTCTAATAGATTAATTTTATAGGAATATAGGCGTTAATCTAGTGGGAATAGGCGAGTAGTACTTCGGGAGAAGGCTACGAGAGCAATTATCGGTTAATTAGCAACCATGAGTGAATTATATGAAAGGGAGAGTTAATTAGAATGCAATATGAATGGTGAATTGATCACAACCCTGGTATATTTGTCTCAACTGAATACACAACAATATTCTTGTAACTTGATAATTAATTCTTTCATAGAATCGTATTATAAATTAGTTACAATCCTGGATTTGATTTTGGATCGATTAAATAGTAATTAGAGTGATTCAATAAGTAGTTTACGCAAGTCCCTGTGGGTTCGACATTCGATTTAACATTATATTACTTGCTACGACCATGTATACTTGCGTGTGCGGTTTGGGACCAACAAGTTTTTGGCGCCGTTGCCGGGGACTTGAATATAGACTTCTTTTTAGTTACTTGATTTAATTGCTTATTTCATTGAGTCTAACGTCACGTGATTTTTTGCTCTAATCGCAGGAACTTCGAGTGAATGCGTAGGGTCCGAAGCCAGGATAGACTTGACAGCTTTGACCCCGAACCTGAGAGATCATTTCACAGGAGATTGCGAGAAGCAAGAGATACAGACAATCTTCAGGACTTCATCCGATTTCCTGTGAACATGACAGAGTAGCAACACATGGAGGTTTAGGAGGTGGCAATGCCAAGAATTGCTAATGTCACCTCCAGCATCGTGAAGCCCAGAATCACTGGGCACTTTGAGCTAAAACAGAGCATGATCCAACTACTTCAAACGGGCAATTTTTGGGTCTGTTAACACCCAATTTTTGCCCCACAAGGAAATTACTCCTAAAATAATCAAAAATAGTTTTAATAAATTTTAGGAACTTTTCTTTATTTAGTTGCATTCCATGCATGTTTAATAATTCTAAAATCATAAAATAAAATAAAAATCATAAAACAATGTTCGAATCTTGATTTCATTAGCCTGTTAGATTTTAAACTTCGTTTTAAGGATTTAATCACATTGTAAATGCATCTTCTAAAAAATCAAAATTGCATACATAGTCTTAATTAATTAGTTTTAACATAGTTAATTATTTGATTAGTAGTTAAAATGGATAGTTGATTGATTTTTACAAAGAGTGGTATCAAAATTGGAGTTTTAAACTAAGTGGCTAATTTGAAAAGAAGAGATTTAGTTGATTCTTGAATTGGGTTAACCTTGCAAAGGAAAATAGGCCTGCTTTGTTGAAGCTCAGAATTCCTACACACCCAAGCCCACACCTGAATCGGCCCAACACCCCCTTCAGATGCCTAAACAACGTCGTTTCGCCCTTTCCCCTCACCTATTATAAATAAAGCTAAGACCTAATCTAGAGGGCGATGAACCCAGCGTCTTTTTCCCCCCTGCTTCTTACTCACTTCTCATCCCTAATACACAGATCAGATCCTCCCCTCCCATAGAGAAACGACGCTCCATCCTCTTCATCTTCAACAACAACAAAAAAAAGAAAAAGCTCCCCTCCCGAACGAGAACATCAGCGGCGCAACAGAGACCCCCACCTCTTGGGAACACACAAAAAAACAGTCGTATTTCCTAAGAGAGATGAGAAACGCGTCTCCCTGCCCTCTCTGCTTTCATCTTCTCCATTCGTCACCATGAAAGCTGGCTAAGACCAGTCGTGAAACCTCCATTGCTAGCGAGCTTCGCCGAAAACTGACGAAAACTAACCTGAGTTAGTCGCTGCTCCTTCTCCTGCTTTTGAACACACGAAATCGGAGTTCTCTCTCCATTCTGAGGCAGTCACGGCTCCTTTCCCTTCTCCATTTTGAAACTCCATAAAAACCAGCAAAAAGAGAGCTTCCTTTTCAGTCAAAACACCACCCCCAAAACAAGCCAAAGGCCTACTGAAATCAGCTAGAAAATGCATCCAAATTCAGCTCTAAAACCATTTCAAAGCGCCTCCTAAAATCAGTTAAAAAACCACAGCAAAACTGCCAGTGTACTAGCTTTTTAAAAACGAGCAAAATGCTGATTTCATTTTTTTATTTTTGTTGAGTTGGAGGACTCGAAGTTTGAGTTTGTGGTCGAGTCTTCATCTGGTATAGCTGTCGGAACTTAGTCGCTGCGTATTTTCTGGGATTCTCAAGCTGTGTGGGTATAAGAATTCGCTGTTTGTTGCTGTCCTTGCGCGCCGAGTTTTCGGATCTTTCAATTTGCATTTGTTTGGCTTTTCTTTATCATTCTGCCTTTCCCTACATTTAAGGTACACACAGAATCCCACTTTTGTTTTGCTGATTTGTAGGATTGATTTATTTATCTCTGGAATATTGAATGAATTATGTTAAATCTGAGGTTCTAATCTTATGTATAAAAAATGTCTTCCTAATGTTGATTTGTGAAAATTTACTGGAAATTGTAGTAATAGTTTGGTGTTGAAAGCTGTCTTGAAAACCCTTTAATGGTAAAATTTGGTCACACTCTTATACGAGTTTGGGTTTTTCTATTGATTAGTTGGCATGAGCAGTGGGCTGCTGAAATTTCAGCTGAGCTCCATCCGATCTTGTAATTGCCTTCATTTGGCTCATCTCAGTAATCTCAATGTTTGATTAGGTAAGTATTAAACCCCTTGTATTATGCTTTCAAATCGTCGATTCCTGGACTGAATTCCATGAATCTGTCTTTAAGAATTAAAAACTTTCTTTTGTTCTATCTTGCTAAATATCTTAAATTAATTGTTGAGTGTTAGGATTTGTTTGATAGTTTAGATCATTAATTCGTTTGTTGTCTATCTCAAGCACTAGATTTGTTCTGGGATTAATCTTTTAGATTCACTGAGTATCAACCTGACATCATTTGGAATATTTAGCTGGTTCAAGCTTAAAACCGAATGTGTGCTGGTTTATTAAGAAAAAATGGAACTTTGTTCATTAATGGGTTAAGATTTCTATTGGCTTTTGATGCGAGACTAAATTGCATAGTTTAACATGTGATATACCTTACATTTTATGAGCATT
>MDKI01126970.1:0-42221 GCA_005239505.1 Nicotiana paniculata | reverse complement strand
GTGGGGCGTAAAATAATGGAGATGAATAAGTGACTGTACTTTTTTTTGTCCAAGTTTGCATTCGACGGCGTTAGTTGCTCGGGGTTTCAAAAGATTTTTAGAAATATTGATAATAATGATAACTTTGGTTCATTTTGGAAAATAATAATATCCCAGACATTGTCTTTTCCAACAGAAGTAAAACAAAAAATTAATCTTTTTCTTTTACAATAAACCCACGAAACTTTTGTGTTATCACTTTGACCTCCAACTTAATTCTTTTACGGTTTTCAACTTAATTCTTTTGCTGATATTCTTTTATACCATTTTATTATTAATTTTTTCACAATTATTTTTCAGTTTATTCAATTATCTAAATGTAAGGTTACCTTGGGGTGCGGCCTTTATTCTGTTCCCTTGTGAAGGCGGGATGCTTCTTGCACCATGCTTCCCTTTTTTATCTAAATGTAAAGTTGGTCTTACGGTTTTCATATTTACTTAGATCAATTTATTCTAATTGTTGCACTGGCGCTTATGATTTTTTTTTAAAGTATGTCTGAATTTTATACCAATGTTCACATGATATAACTGAACTCCTTTCCCTACTAGTCCTTCGTTAATATGTTGCTCGGACTCTCCGAATATGCCGTTGGGTGCGTGTCGGTTCCTTCAAATATAGTGTTTTTTGGAGGATCCAGATTGGAGGATCCGACACGTGTGCGGCGGCATTTTGGAGAGTTCGCGCAAACATAGAATTTGCTACAATATTTTAGTATGTGTTGCATGGATGCTCCGAAGGTCTTTCTTGAGCCGAGGGTCTTACAGAAACAGCCTCTCTACCCCAAGGTAAGGGTAAGGTTTGCGTACACTTTACCCTCCCAAATGTGGGATTACACTGGGTATGTTGTTGTTGTTGCATGGATGCTCCCTCCACTTTTCAAACTCTAAAATTCTCCATGAAGCAAACTGTCTGGACATTTTGAGTTATGCTTAATGACAATCTCGTACAAATTTTTTATTCGTTGCGTTCAAGAGCTGTAATTTTTCGTTGGCTGTCTGCAGACATAGTCGGTGATGGATCTGATTCTCCAACATCTGCTCCACAAATGCTAT
The DNA here is from genome assembly GCA_005239505.1 of Nicotiana paniculata. Lineage (NCBI taxonomy): Eukaryota > Viridiplantae > Streptophyta > Magnoliopsida > Solanales > Solanaceae > Nicotiana > Nicotiana paniculata. The sequence goes on along the minus strand of MDKI01126970.1, from coordinate 41,129 downwards.
TACCTCCAATGAGTCCAGAAAGAACAAACTTTCAAAGAGATCGTTACGATCCTATGCCATCTGAATTTAGAAACAGGGCCGGCATACAAGGAATAAGCGAACAGTTGCTGGCACTCAGTAATCTTGAGTTCAGGAAATTATTTTTGATTCTACATTACATTGGGAGGTAATCTTAGCATTTATCGATATTTGATTTGTGATTTTTATACTACTACCAATTTGGTATTTTGGTCGATATCAATTGCAGGAGGAAGTTGGAGGATGTAATTAAGCTCCAAGATGTTGGTGAGATTTTGGATATGACATGTCAACATATGGCTCATTTTGAGTCATATATTTGGACTAGATACGGTCATCTTTGTGAAAATGTTAAACGGGTGCAGGTGATGTTGCAATTCAAATACCGCTCTTGTATAAGTGAATCTATTTTTTTTTTCTGAGTCCGGATTTAAGGTCTTGGTCCCAATCCACTGATGTTGTTCTTCCACATTTAAAAGCTTTTACATGAGCTTTTATGTTTCTGTCTTTTGGTGTATTTTTATCATTAGTATTTACTGATGAGAGACTTGCATAATAATCTCTGAACTCTAGAATTGGTAATCCAATAATTGCTTTATATATGTGTTTTCCAGTATCTTGATTGGAATTCCGGAAGGAGTCATTTCTATCATTGCCATGTTTATTCGGATGGAAGCTATGCTTTTAAGGTCAGTTTTTCTCGCGGTTATTACTCCTTTTGTATTTGAAGTGTTTTTAAATGCAAAAGGAAAGAGGGCAACATTTGTTAACTTTGGACAGTGCATCTCACATTCTGCTAAGCTATTATATCCATCTTTTGACCTTTTATTTCCCTTCCTGGCGTCAGGGTCCTTACCTGAAAGCAGAAAGAACCCATCTACAACAGTCATTAGGAGATGAAAATATATTGGTTGTAAGGTTTATGGAAGAATCACCAAGGTGTCCACAAGAGATTGTTAAGAATGGAATTCTTGTTGGTTTGAGGCGCTATCGCTTTTTTGGTAATTACCTTATCTATATGCCGTCTAATCTATCTTGTTTTTTGAAAAATGAGAAGAATTTTAAACTTCCCTTTGTTAGATGTTTTCTCGAGGAAATTTGTCTCTTTGATGCTAATTTTGTGCTTTCTAAAATTACACTTATTCGTACCTTAACATGTAAGTAATAAGGTAGAATAAATAGATTGAATAACATTGAACCTACTGATAACTAAGTCTTAATCCAAGCTGGTTGGAATCGCCTAGGCGGATTGTTTGTTTCACTCATCTTGTGTTCTAAGCTAAATTTGCTTAATTTTAAGAGTATGTAGGTCTTTTGAGGCAATTTCTCTACATGTGATTTTAGGTCTATCTCATCATCTTTATCATCTTCAATTATCGTATTGTCACTTCTTCTATAAACCGGTGTATATGAAGGTCTACCTAAGACATGCCCCAAACAATCTTACTTGACCTCTTCTTATTTTATATTTTGTGTGCTACTTGCACCTTAGTCATATATAATCTTGTCTTTTCTTGAATAATTGTAGATCCATCTTAGCACGTGTTTCTACAACATATATATGTTTGGTTCTAACTTCTAAAGCCCAATGTTTGCTCCCATCTAACATCGGTGGTCTTCAAACATGAAAGTGTTGTACTAAAAGAGCAATTTTTTGCTTATTTCTCTACAATCACTTGTAATTAAAGAAATCCTCGTCTTAGAACCTTTGCATTGGCCTGTGCCAATGTGGATCTTCTGTATTCACAAGTAGCTTTTTAATGAAGCTTCTCATGTTCCCAACAAATGGAAGTGTCATTCTCACTAGTATGCTCAAAATCAGGGTGGGAAATCCCTGAGAGATTATCATTTTCAAGTGTTTATGATGCCAATGAGGTTTTGTGTGATTGTGGTACTTCTGCAGTTTATAAGGATGACGGGAAGAAGAAAAATTCAATGGACAAAGTGGAAAAGATTGATACAGTCAAATGCTACTTTGTCCGAATGGAATCTCTTAATCCTTATGAAAATTTAACTTACATTTTGCACGACAAGATAGTCCACAAAGCAAGGTGTCGTTTCATGCATGTACATATGGTCTCTAGCATGGCTAAATACATGGCCAGGTTTGCTATTTCCCCGACTATTTTACTTTTCAATAATTAATGGATACTTGCTTTCATTCTGAGCTACATAGTTACTCTGATAATGCAGGTTCTCCCTAATTTTATCCACGACAGTAAAGCTTCAAGTTGATCTGAATTCAGTGAATATTGACAGAATTGAAGATATATATTGTCATGTATATTGCTTATCAAACATATAATATATGTGTATATATAATCATGTGTACTTTCATTGCTATTTCCTTTTCTTTGTGCTCTTCGATCCCATCTCTTGTCAGTTATCCTGTTCTTCGATTATCTCAAGATAATACACTCATTTTATCATTTAAATATCGCCTTCTTTTTTTTTTGGAAATAAATAATTTCAGGACAAGAATGGACGTACTCTCTGTGACGAAGATGGAAAACCCCTTATACACACAGACGGGACTGGATATATTTCGGAAGATTTGGCAAGAAAGTGTCCGCAAGATTTTTTCAATGTGAAGTATAAGAATGCCAAGTTAGAGGTAATCTGATTAGACCTAGTTCACTAAGCATTTTCTTTTGTAGCAGAAACTTGGAAGGATGTGTTCGTATTGCAGATTTTTGATTTCCTTTTTAATTCATTTGAAATTATATTATTTCCTTAATGTTCTTTAGTTTTAGGCAATGCACACGAAATGGTCTCTTGCTCGGTTTGCTTCATGCTTGTATTGATTTTAATATCTGACAAATTCATCGTTCCGTTTCTTTACAACAATTTCCTTTCGTCTCTCTTGAACAACTTTCTGTTATATTTTAAATTAACTATTTCAGGGATATTCCAATGGTGTTAAACTTGGGGAGAATTCATCCGAGGTGGGAGAGGCAGAATTTCAGAGTGGGGAACCGGTAAATGTTTTTGATGTTTTATCAACTGATTTGGATTCCAAACTGCTGCAAATTAGCAATCTGTTATCCCTAAACAAGCTTACCTTTTTTCTTATCTGTTCAGTTTTCATGTCTCTCTTTGTCTTTCTAGCCTTTGTTAATGCAGTGCCGTCTATTCTACAATGGTCTTGCTGTAAAGGGAACCCTTCTAGTCAATAGAAAGGTAAGCTCTTCCTTAAGGCACCGTCGATCAAAACCATAGTCTGTTCCATTTTAATTGGCTTATTGCATGCAATATTATAGCAGATTTTTACTCTATTATTAATTTAGTTTGCCAAATCAACTTCTTAATACATGCAATGTTCTGTTCTTAAATATTAGCTGCCACGCAACACGATTCAGATTAGGCCTTCAATGATCAAGGTTGAGGCTGACCCAAAATTATCAAGAGCTCGAATGTTTAACTCGCTGGAAATAGTTACACCTAGGTATTTTGTGCTTTTTAGTCAATTTAATTAGTAGAAAGATAAAGCTTCACCATAGGAATCTTGGTCGGAACATGAAATTTGAAATGCTACTTTCATGACTGTGCAACTAACACCATTTATGTTTTTTCAGTTTTAAACCTCGGAATACTTATCTATCAAGAACTCTTATTGCTCTGTTGACCTATGGAGGTGTTCCGGCAGAGTATTTCTTTGATATACTGAATAACACTTTGGAGGAGACACAAAGGTTATACTCAGATGAGGTGACAGCACTAAAAGGTAATTCTTGGTTTAGAAAAAAATTATAATAAAACTAAGTCTCTTTGCAATTGTTTATGGTTTATAATCTACCACATATAAGGAGAAATGTCGACCTTCAGATACTATTACCTGACAACTTTAAACTTATGCTTAGTCTTGCTTAAATTTCAGCATGCGGTAACTTTTTGGTTCTCAAACTTTCAAATGATGTCTTGAAAACATTACATGCTTATTTGCACAATTAACAAGCTGGTGCCTGTACTGGTTTTAAATAAACATTGTCTGAAGCCATATTTGGGATTTGATGCAGAAGCTTTAATCGTAGTGTTCCTTTACCTGCATTGATCTTAAAATGCATGACTCTGTTCTAAGTATCTGTTGATTGCTTTACCAAATCAGACCTTTACTTTTTTTTTTTGTTGGTTATGTCTCCGTGCAGTTGCAGCGAACCATAGAGATCGTGATGATGCCTCTATTGCCATGGGTATGATAATGGCTGGAGTACCTCTCTGTGAACCGTATCTTAGGTGTTGCTTATCTTCCTTGGCAAAGGAAGAAAGGAATAGGCTAAAAGGAGGAAAACTTCCTATCTCTGATACTTTCTATTTAATGGGGACAGCTGATCCGACGGATACTTTAAATCCTCATGAAGTCTGTGTTATTCTGTAAGTATACTTTAAATGCATCATATATGACCCTTGTAATCCAATTTCTCGTCAAAAATTACCGTGCACATACGGAAAGTAAAAGTATTTGTACGCACACAAACACATACTCCCTATGTCCCAATTTATGCGACGTCATTCGGATTTCAAGAGTCAACTTTCTTAATTTTGACCATGAATACGGACATAGAATCTTTAAGTTTTTTGAAAATTTACATATTTAGAAACTATGTAAAAAGTATTATTATTATAAGCCAGAATAATTAATAATTCAAAATATTTAAAAGAGATGAAACATTCGCGGTCAAACGGGAACTCGTTTGACTCTCGAAATCCTAAGGTTCCATATAAATTGGGAGGGAGTAGTTGAATCCCCTTGATATAATGGGAAGATTCTATTTTAGTGGTAAATGTGGCTAAAAAATTGCTTTATTTCAGGTTCGAGCCCCAGGCATGCATTTTTGCATTATTTTGGCTCCCCTTATTAGAATTCCTGGCTTTGCCACTAGCTAGGTGCTTGTACCATGCACCACGGATTTGCACTTTAGTCAAAGATACACTGGGCTCTTTCTGTATCGTCGTCAACTTAGCCATTGATCGTCGGAACGTCGTATCAATCCATATTTTCTCATTAGTCTTGAATAAAAGTTTAACTAACCTAATAGTTATTTTGACCTAATAATTTCAGCACATATATTTTTGTAACTTGTGTCATCTTTTGATGCTACGCCTTTACTTTTAAAAAGTTAAACTGGAAACTTGCAAAGTAAAATTCAACAATTTTATGCAGTGAACACGGACAGATATCTGGAGAGGTACTAGTATACAGGAATCCCGGACTTCATTTTGGTGATATCCACAGATTACTTGCTGTCCCAGTGAAGAACCTCGGTGACGTAGTTGGAAATGCTAAATATGGAATATTTTTCTCGACCAAAGGTCCAAGATCTGCGGCCACTGAAATTGCTAATGGCGATTTTGATGGAGATAAATATTGGGTCTCTCAAAACCCCCAGGTCAATTTTTCATTATTACTGGCTAATTGTTCTAATTTCTTTGCTTAATGATATAATTGAACTGTCTCAGATTGCTTCCTTCATTTCACTCTACATGTCCAATTAGAAATGATAAAGAGGAAACAATAAATTTTAAAAACAAAATAGAATATATCATGCTATCGTTTCATTTCTAGAATGATTGAAAATACTCGATGAGTTCTGTCCACTTTGAGCATATTATGTTGTATTCTTCAGCTGTTAAAATATTACCATGCAAGTAGACCGTGGAGCAGAATCCATTCAACACCAAAGACATTGCATAGGGAGCCCAAAGACTTCTCTGCCGAGGAAATGGAACATGAGCTCTTTCAGACATTCCTAGAAACTAGGACGCCAAAGTATGTATATTGTATCATCTCAGTCTAGAATTCCCTTTTCTTTGCCTTCCCAAATTAGAGTATGTCTTCTTTGATATTGTCTGAAACTTGTCTTCTCGGCTCCATGAAGAGTGCAACATACAGTTTCAGTATGTCGGAACATTTCAATCATTGGAATTTCTTCAAAATATGGTCCTTTTCAACATCAATGAAAAAATTTCCTAATTTCTATTGTGAAGATTCTATTTTGAAGATGTCTTAATTCTTATTTAAACAAGAATGCTCTTTCAGCTATAGTATGGCTGACGCTTCTTCTAGCTGGTTGGCGCTCATGGATAGACTTCTGATATTGAGGAAGAATAACAGCACAGATAATGAAGAGACAAAGACCATGAAAGAAAAGCTGTTTGAGTTGACTGATTTGTATTATGACGCTATAGACGCCCCGAAAAGTGGGAATAAGGTTGGTTGCTTTGACCCGATCTCTGTTTGATATCGTTATTAACCATCGTTTACTTAATCACTGTGCTCTTTAAGTGAGCGTTTTCTGTTCATTAAATCTTAATTTCTACCCACAGGTCTACATCCCGAGAAGGTTGAAAGTGGATAAGTTTCCACATTTCTTGGAAAAGAAAGAAGAGTATATCTCTACTTCAGTTCTAGGAGAAATTTATGACAGGGTTAAGTCATTTAAAGCTGAAGCAGCAGCTGCAGTAGGCAAGTGTTTCATCCAAGATATTCATTGATTTCAATTGTCTTTGAGTTGTGGATGTGATATATGTTGCTCTATATGTCCAGAAGTCAAGAAACTTCCTGCTTTTGAGGTCAAAATCCCTGAGACATGCTTGAGGTTATGGGAGGAAAGGTACAAAAAGTACAGATTTGAGATGATGCAAGCGTTGAACACCAGCAGTGAATCGAAAAATGACTTAGCGGACGAGGTTGTTAAAAAGTACAAACAGGTAAACCTTCTATTAATCTTAAGAAATTAATTTCAACCATCATTGTAAGAAGGGGAAAAAGGTGAAAATACCTTCTACTATATGAAATATCTCATAATGTTACCTTCCGTCATAAGCATATTGTCTCATATTTTCTCTTGGCCTTCACGGAGCTCCAATGTGGATCCTAACTAAAGTATAACCGAGGCTGACTCCGGTCACGTTGGAGCTCCATTAAAGGCAAGACTCCAAAGTATAACTTAGTGTAAAACTAGTTGTATAGTGATAAATTTGGACCTTTTCCCTTGTTAGAAGCCGCCATGAGTACCACGAAGGTTTCGGCGGGGGAGTTTTCAATACAATAACTATGAGTTCAATTCTCACTGTCCCCGTTTCTCAATTGTCTCCCGTGATTCCCCAATATAATACCTTGAATTTGCAATCTTTCATGTAGCTGCTATATGAAGCGCCGGATATGGAGGAGAGTGCAAGAAGTACATCGGACATATTTAACGATGCACTTGCTATTTATCGCGTTACTTATGATTATGCAAAGGCTATCGGAGACGTAAAAAAATGTGGTTTTGCATGGAAAGTTGCAGGTTCAGCCCTTTGTAGTCTTCATGCTGAGCTTCATGCAAAAGAACATAACCAAAAAGTCATGGCTGTGTCACCTTCTATATTGCACAAATTATTGAACTTGAGGAACAAAGAAGTGTCTAACATGTACAATATGTATTGACAATTTAGTGTATTGACAATTGCTTTTTCTTGAGCTCTTATTTTTTCCTAAACTACTTTAAAAAGTTTCTGGATATTTTAAAAAATGTAGACAATGTTGGAGCAAATCTTTATTAAGATGAAAATCATGATCTTGTCAAATTACGCCGAAGTATACCTGAATACATGAGAGTCAATAAAATCCTAGGTCTTGTGATTATTAGTCTTTCAAACCAAGACGAAGGGTATTAGAAAAGAAAACCTACGACACATTAACCCTATTTATATTGCGCACAACTTTTATGTTTTTTATTTAGTCAAACATTAAATTAGAAATTACAGTATCTACATATAAACAATCATGCCTTATGAGGTGTCATAGAGACATTTAATTATAAATCTTAGCATATTGCTTTAATTTGGGAGAACCTTTTAATAAAAGCAAATAATATACGTACAGTATATGCGCGAGTGCATAATTTCTAACAACAATCTGACTGATAAACACTGTCTGAAAATATAGAACGGTACGTTAACTAAAAGGAAAGAGAGTCAAGGTTTGCGGACGCCAAGATAGTGTCCAACAGATGAAACTTTGAAATATAGCAGTTGCTGTATCTGGAAGTACTTGGATCTGCAGATAAGGTGCATGATATAGTATGAGTACAACCAACTCAATAAGTAACAAAACTAATCTTTGGGCTGAAAGTAGTGACGAGCTCACCAGGTATAGTCTAGCATAGAAATAACAATACAGAAATGTTGGCATGCTTCCAAGTTCTACAGTTAAACTCAATATAGGTAAAATAGATAAATTCTGCATGATACGATGAATATGACATCTTTATATCTACATGCCAAAATATATGTTGTATGTGATGTACTACAATGGAAACCTCGTATACTCAACTCTCAGAATACTCAATCACTCAGTACTGTATATGGCCAATCCAGCCCAGGGAACTCCATCCCAGATATATATGTATCAACTGGCAACTAATCACTCAGTACTGTACAAGGCCAATCTAGCCCACGAAACTCCATCCCAATATAACTAAATAAGGCAACTCCATCCCTAATATAAATAGATAAGGCAACTCCATGCCTAGGGAACTCCATCCCTAATATAAAGAAAATGCGCTCATTGTGGGGTGCAGACTCCGGAGGGACTCCTTCAACCAAGCTCTATAATAAGCCAGATCTAGACATAATTAAATAAAACATGCTGCGGCGTGCAGCCCGATCCCATAAATATCACTTAAAATCTCCAGTCTTTTAGGCTCCCAAAGACACAAAAATCAACCTTACATGATGACATGATGTATCAATGAATGACAAGAGAGACTGAGATATGATATGCGAATAATGGATGTGCTGAGTACACAATTAAATTTTAAACAATTAATTCAATAGCAACATGACCCATGTGGTCCCCAAAATATCGGCCGGTAGTCTAAACATGATCTTTAAAACGAGTCTCATCTCAATTTCTCTAACACATGGAGGATATGTGGATAATGACATTTATTTAATTATGCAACTCCACTGAATCAATTAACTCACAATTTCTATGGTGCATGCCTTACACGCCTGTCACCTAGCGTGTGCGTCATCTCCAAACAATTGATATAATACAAAATTCAGGGATTCATACCCTTAGAATCAAGTTTGGAAATGTTATTTACCTCAAACCGTGCAAGTTCTTTATTCCAATATGCCTTTTCCTAGCGAATCTGCCTCCAAACGTCTCAAATCTAGTCACAATTAATTCGATTCAGTCAATACAATTTATAAGAATTAATTCCATATGAAATATTAATTTTCTAACAAAATCCAAAATTGCACTAAAAAATTGCCAGTGGGGCCCACGTCTCAAAACCCGATAAAACTTATAAAATATGAATGCCCATTCAACCACGAGTCCAACCATACCAATTTTACCAAATTCTGACAACAACTCAACCTTCAAATCCTCAAATCTTATTTTCAAATCTCTAGGCCCAAATCCTCGAATTTCACCTCAAAAACATATAATGTAGTCGAAATAATTGATGATAATACAATATTATTAATTAATAATGATCACAAGTGACTTACCTCAAGTTTTCCCGTGAATTATCTCTAAAAAATCGCCCAAAACCTTGTTGAAAATGTCCAAAAATGAGAAAAATCTCGGACCCTTCGAAATGTATACTGCGCGGGAATTTCGCATCTGCGAAATACTTGACCACATGTGCGGTCTCGCAGATGCGAGAATGGTCTGTGCTTCTGCGGGCTCTAGCGCTTTTGCGGACGAGCAAGCTTTTTCTGCGGTCTCTGCGCTTCTGCGGTCGTGCAATCGCAGATGTGATTCCGCTTCTGCGGACCATCTGCTCGCTTCTACGACCTCTACCTCAACCCATGCCTGGACGCCTTTGCGATGGAACACTCGCTTCTGCGAGCTCGCACCTGCGAGAAAATGTCCGCAAGTGCAATTGCACTAGAAGACAAAATTTTCAGATTACTTCTAAGTCCAAATTTTGATCCGTTAACCATTCGAAATTCACCCGAAGCCCCGGGACCTCAACCAAATACACCAACAAGTCCTAAAACATCATACAAAACTTAGTCGAATCCTCAAATCACATCAAACAATACTAAAAACACGAATCATACGCCAATTCAAGCCTAATGAAACTAAGAGATTCCACCTTCTACATTCGATGCCGAAATCTATCAAATCAAGTCCGATTGACCTCAAATTTTGCACATAAGTCATAAATGACATAAAGGACCCATGAAAATTTTCAGAATTTGATTCAAGTCCGATTGACCTCAAATTTTTCACACAATTCATAAATGACATAAAGGATCCATGAAAATTTTCAGAATTTGATTCCGACTCCGATATAAAAAAGTCAACTCCCCGATCAAACTTCCAAACTTAACTTCCTATTTCGCCATTTCAAGTCTAATTTAGCTACGGGCTTCCAAATAATTTTTCGGACACATTCCTAAGTCCAAAATTACCATACAAAGCTATTGGAACCATCAAAACTCTATTTCGGGATCGTTTACACATAAGTCAACATCCGATCAACTATTTCAACTTAAGCTTTAAATTTTGGAACTAAGTGTTCCAATTCATTTTGAAACTTCCCGACAAGTCACATAACAACTGTAAAGCACAAAATGAGCAGTAAATGAGGAAACGCGACTGTAATACTCAAAACAACCGGCCGGATCATTACAAATCTCATTTTTGGACTACGCATTATATATAACCTTGTAACTGTATATTACCTTATGAGCTCAAAATATTTGGAATTTTTCATAACTATGCAATGATAAACAAAACCTTACATATATAGCATAAAAACTAATACTTATCATATGGTGGCCGGAGGAAACTTACGTTCTGTAGCAAAATTTATCAAAAAATAGAGCCCCTCGCTTTGGCATAATAAGAAGATGAGTACTGAAAGTAGGGGTATATGGACCGGATTGATTCAGTTTTTATCAAAATTAAACCAAACCAATTATATCGGTTTCGATTGGTTCGGTTTTGTTGGATTTTTCGGATTTTCGATTTTTTTTTTTGTTACATGAATATTATTCCAATCTTACTTTGTTAAAGTTATAGATAAAGTTTTGATAAGCAAATATATGTTTAGTGAATATTGAAAAAATTGACAAACATATGATCTATTAAAATATTCTAATGGGAGATTTTTTTTAGTATTACATGATATTTATTTTCTTATTCGTCTAACAATAATTTTTGTTAATGTACGCTTTCTAGGTTAACACATGAGAAGATCCCAAATATTTCGATATTTTTTAAAGAAAATTCAATATAAAGTCTATATATATATATTTATATATCGGTTTGATTCGAATTTTCTTACTCAATACCAAATCTAATCAGATTTTTTAATCGGTTTAATTTAATTTTTTAGTTTAGTACGATTTTTCGATTTGGTTTGAACACTCTTACCTGAAAGTATCGAGAGGGAGATTATGTCAAATTTTTATTTATGGGAGAGAAAAGAGGGATCAAGTTAATAATATTGATATCATTAATTATAAGGATGGAAATTGGATATTTTTTACACTATATATCTGAAGAGTTAATCTTATTGATTGAAACGTGTCCATAAATAAATGGGGGGTACATAGACTTAAAAAGGATGGTAGCATATTTACACTAACAGCAATACACCCATACAAGATTACAGTTTTAGAAGTCTACTTTTCACTTTTAAATTCCGACACAGTCAATAAATTCACATAAATGAGTAATTATCTTTATGCCCCACCTTCCCTTGGTAATTGTTCACTACAACAATTATGTGTCAATTTCAAATAAGTTATGTCAGTTATATAAATCCTCACTGACTATGTTACTCTATCTATGGTCAGCTCATGTAAATATTATGCAATACAAATGAAAAGTATCAGAAGTTCTCATATTTTCTCAACTAATAGGTATCACCCATAGATCTTTTTCTTCCTGTATACCTTATCTTTTTAGGAAAAAGATCAAAATTGTACCTCTACTATTGAAATTTGCCACGTTAGTACCCCGTTCTACTTTCCGACTAAATAATATATACCGTTAATAAAGTAGAAGAAATTGTACCTAAAACTAACGGACATCCTATGTGGCGACCCGGACCCCATAATAATTTACCAACTAGACATTATACTAACCCCCCGCCCCACTTATTAATAACCCGCCCCGCCCCACTCATATCAGTTACCCTCCTAACAATTTCAGTCGAAAAATAGGGTTCAGACACTAATTCCCCAACCCAACTTCTCTTTCTTCCCCTTAGGTCGACTCTATCCTCTCTCATCTTTATCAATGTCACAGAGCAGTACTTCTTCTCAGAGAAGGTGTCGATGTTGTATTATTGCCAACTATTTCACATCAACCACATCCTCTAACCCCGGTAGAAAATTTTACAAATGTGCACGCCCTAAGGTAAGATGTCTATGTGTATTTTTATAATCTAGATGTTTTGATTTGTTAAAAAATGAATCTTTTAAATGTTTCTTTGGCAGAATAATTCATGTGGTTATTTTGAATGGGAGGATGAAATAACCGCGGATGGTTCCCTGCTTGAAATAAGAGAATTGAAGTCGTCTTTGAATGTCGCTATGATTGAAAGAGACAAGTTAAGAGAAAAAAATAATTGACATGGAAGCCATGAACAAATTTGAAGCTGCTAAAGTCAAAAAATTGAAAGAAAGAGTTGTACAACTAATGATGGTGATAATTGGTTCTTGGGCAATGTTTGTTGGATTCTTTGCTGCCTGGATAATGAAGTTGATTTGACATGTATTGTTTAGTTAATTATCATTATTTAGTCATTTGACATGTATTGTTTAGTTTGCTAGGGAACTAGTTAATTACCATTGTGTAGTCAATTAAGTAGATTTTCATGTAACTGTTTTTTGGAATGAATTCTACCTTGTGTTTAGCTTCCGTTTTCTGTGTATTTTGGACTAAAGTAGTCAATTGTAGCTTCTATTTTCTGTGGAAACATATTACCTAATGACATCATAACAATAGTAAACAACAAGCACATATAACCAAATGGACTAGCATGCTTACCCCAAATGAGAACATTAATGGCAACTGTCAAGAACTTATTCACCACCACCGTTACTGTAAAAGCAGTAGCAAAGATTGCTTTTCTTGCAGCAAATCCAAAGAAACTGATGAGCAGTCCAAACACGCAAGGTAATGAGACTGCACCAAAGAACACCTCTCCTTACAACAAAAAATAATACGTAGCACACCATCTCCTTATCACCAACAAACAACACTAACTGTTAACAACATTAATTGTTAATAACAACATAACACCAACAAACACTAACTGTTAACTTAATGAAACAATTTTAAACACCAACAAACTGTTAACACCAACAAACATTAAAAACTAACTGTTCAACACCAACAAACTATTTTAAATACCAACTGTACTGTCATACAGTAATTATATCAACCAGTAAAAAATTGTACTGTTAAATTCAACCAGCAAAAAATAATACTGTCATAGCAGTAATTACATCAACCAGCAAATGATAACAAGAGTACTTTCATAGCAGTAATTACAAGCCTTCTAAACTTCAAATTCACAAAAAGCCTTCTAAACTTCAAATTCACAAAAAGCTGTCCACCTATAGTTCAAGTCACATTAGTTTTGTGACTTGCCATTACCCTTTCTTGTCTTCAACTTGTCCATCTTCTTAAGCTGGTTTCTTGTCTTCACACCAGATGAGTCACCAACAAACTTGATGGTCCTTGTTATAGCTGGTATAGTTCCTTGTTGTCTCATAAGCAGTCTTGTCCTTTCTTCAGAGAAACTCCTTGGCCTAATGTCTGGGGTAGAATCTGATTCATGATTAGGAAACTCAAAATTTGACGGGACAGTGTTGTTGGGAGGTTTCCTTTGCACCGATGGAGTTGGCATAAATTGAAAGTTTGAGTCTTGTACTGGATGACTTGACTGACTTTCTTGACTGAACAGTGGTGCTGAAAGTTGTATGTCCTTCAGCTGGTATATTTGAGGCAAGTGGTGACATGGGTTGTTCAATATCATTGTCTTGAGTTGTCAAACATCTTTGCCTCTTTGCTTGCTTGCCCTTTTTCTTACTTGCCATTGGTTGCTTTCCCTTAGAATGCTATGTAACAAATAAGTAAGATTAATTAGGTAAATAGAACAGGTAAATAGCTGAATAGAATAGAAAATATTGAAAATAAAGTATTACCTTTGCACATCTCCTAGCATTATGTCCAGGCTGACCACATGTGGAACACTTCATTATCCTACCATTCCTGGACTGCATCCATTCACCTTGTCTGTTGACTGTTTCATTTTTTTCTCTTGTTCTTTTGACTTTAGGCCTGACAGCCATCTTAACAAATTCTGGTGGTTCCGTTGCAGGAGATGCTTCAACCTTCCAGAATTTTTCTCCTCTCACTGGTTGTAGTTTATGTGAATATGCTAGGAGATAGGCCTCTTTGCTGTACCACCAGTGTATTTCAGCCAAATGATTCATTTTGCTGTGTTGCATTGTTTTGATTGCATGAGGACAAGGGATTCCGTTAAGGACCCATGTCTAGAACAGGTAAATAGCTGAATAGAATAGAAAATATTGAAAATAAAGTATTACCTTTGCACATCTCCTAGCATTATGTCCAGGCTGACCACATGTGGAACACTTCATTATCCTACCATTCCTGGACTGCATCCATTCACCTTGTCTGTTGACTGTTTCATTTTTTTCTCTTGTTCTTTTGACTTTAGGCCTGACAGCCATCTTAACAAATTCTGGTGGTTCCGTTGCAGGAGATGCTTCAACCTTCCAGAATTTTTCTCCTCTCACTGGTTGTAGTTTATGTGAATATGCTAGGAGATAGGCCTCTTTGCTGTACCACCAGTGTATTTCAGCCAAATGATTCATTTTGCTGTGTTGCATTGTTTTGATTGCATGAGGACAAGGGATTCCGTTAAGGACCCATGTCCTACATGTGCATCTCTTGTTGGCCATATTCACTGTGTGTGTCACCATCTTCACTCACTTTATACCCTTCTTGGCCATTGAAATGAACATGACACTTGTTTGCAATCTTCAAGTATTGGCTAGATAGTTGCATTGTTTGGGGGCTGAAGTCATTACTCCATGACATCACATCAGATTCATGCTCTCTTAGCATGTTCATAAGATTTACTCTTATATCCTCAAGCATCTTGATAATTGGCTTGAATCTTGCTTCCTTGATCCATGAATTGAAGGAATCAGTTAGGTTGTTGTCCACTGAATAGTTCTTGTAAACAGTGTCAAAGTATGCTCTACTCCAACTTTCAGGTGGGTACTTCATCAAATCTTCAAAAACATCCTTACCATCTTCATCCTCTTGTGCCATATTCCTCAATTAGTCTTTAAAATCTTCCTCATATGTGCTCCATGCAGCCCACCATAAGTACTTCTTATTTTCCCCATGTCCCCATCTTTTGCACCAATTTGCCTCTATGTTCCTTACACAGTATCTATGGTGTGCTTCAGGAAGAATCAATTGGACTGAATCAATCAAACCCTTAATGAAATAGTAAAGAAATGATTTAGTTATCTTAAATGAAACAGTAACTCAATGCAACAGTGAATTCAACTAAATAATCAGTTAACTTATAGAAATAGAACAGTTATAAGAAGCAAATGCCTACTAAATGAATAGAGGAAACAATGAAGAATAGATGTCTACCTTTTGCATGTCTGAAATAAGTGTGATCCCTTCTCCCATTTTGAGGTCCAATGAATGTTGTAGCAGCCTTAAGAACCAACTCCATGTCACTTTGGTCTCCTTATCAACAACAACCCAAGCTAAGGGATAAAAATGCCTCATGGAGTCTTGCGCAACATCTACTAACAATTGACCCTTGCATTTTCCTTTCAAAAAGGTTCCATCCAAGCCAATGAATGGTCTCAACCCACTCTTAAACTCCATTTTCAATGCATGAAAGCATATGTACATTCTTAAGAATCTTCTTTTACCTTCACTAAGTGCATCCTTGAAATATTAATCACAACATCTGTTCCTAGATTACTAGACCTTAATTCATTTGCATAAGCCTCAAGTTTGTTGTACTCATCTGCAAAACGACCCTCCATTTTCTCTAATATCATTCTCTTGGCTCTCTTACACTTTGAATGGCTAACATTGATGTTAAATGCATCTTTTTCACTTGCCATCATCTCCTTAATTTTAATCTTAGGATTATCTTGAAGCCCTCTCTTAAAGTAAGCAGCTATTATTTTTGAATTTACCCTATGGTTATCATATGCAGTATTACACTTATGTTCTTCCTTTAGAGTCTTGAATTTAACACCAGGGCCTTTAGAGTCTTTGGAAATATGACAAACAAATGGGCAATCTTCATCTAAACATCTGTACCTAAGCTTTTGGAGGCAACTCTTAAGTTGTTTTAACCCATGACCATTAGCAAGGGAATACATGTTGATGAATTTTCTAGCTTCTAGAATGTCTTTGAAAGCCATGGACTTGTGTAACTCCTTATAATCAGTCAACTTATCAGATATCTTCCTCTCTTTTTGTGTTTGCCGTCTTTGTAATGACTCAGATTCAGATTCACTATTAGAATTATCTGAAGAATCAGAAGAGTGACCACCATGTTCTTCACTGTCATCTGAACTACAGTCAGTGGCAACATCAAGTTCTATTATGTTTGACTCAATGTGCTAGACTATATTATAACATTAATACTTAACTCACACTCATCTACAACAAAGAAGTCAATCACATTAAACTGATCACTAACCAAAGACAATAGACTCCTAACCCCTTGATCACTTTCTATTTCATAATATTTACCACTAGGCCCATTCACAATCACTTGTTGAACTCCAATAAACCCCAACTTAGAAGTAAATTCATTTACTAAATAGTTATAAGACAATTGGTCAAAGTTAAAACCTTTAACAGTGTGCACAAGCTTCCTTGAGTATAAGACTTGTGGATTGTATATCCAATCACCATCATAATGAAAGATCAGATCCAATAAGATCATTGCATATAAGCTGCAGAATAAGAAAGTGAAAAAATTAACAAAAATGTAACATTACAACCTATATAATATGCTGACAAAGTTGACCATATAATAAAGACATAAGAACCACATAAAGTGAAGACAAAGATACATAAAAAAATAAAAAAAATAGTGGGCTGCCACACATGAAGAAACAACTACAATAAACAAAGAGATGATGGGGGACAAAGTATATAAACAAAACAGAAAAAAATAAGATTCTGACCCACTTGTATAAGAAATAGGGGACCAAACACCTAAAATAAGAGCACCAAATACAAAGATCCAACACAAAGCGCCTATTGTCAAATACCATATATGTAGGACCACAAAAATACAAAAACAAGAAAATTATTCCCAACCCTAAACCAGATATTTATGAATCCAATACAAAATACTAACCCTAAACCACCTGTAATGAAGACCCAAATAAGGAAAACTAATTTAGGGTTAATCGAGTATGAATAGACCACATGCAGACAAAAACAACAAAAATCAAACACACCTCCTAACTAAAAAAAATACATATCAACATGAATCAGTAAAAACCCTAGTAAGAGAAACAAAAAAATCAAAACAATGAGGCAATATGCTTCTGTCCATACCAAAAACAAACCAAAGAAATGACAATTTAGTAATTTTAATAAGAAAAAAGGTACCTTCGTATGCATCCACGATGCAGACGATGAAGTAGATTCTTTGGAGTGAAGAGAGAAGTGAGAGATTTTTCTGTAGATGAAGGTGAAATGTTTTTGATCTGATTGGGAATAATTTACTAGGTTGCCAACTGATATGAGTGGGGCGGGGCGGGGCGGGGCGGGTTAGTATAATGTCTAGTTGGAAAATTATTATGGGGTCTGGGTCGCCACGTAGGATGTCTGTTAGTTTTAGGTACAATTTCTTCTACTTTATTAACGGTAGGTATTATTTTAGCCGGAAAGTAGAACGGGGTATTAAGGTGAATAATTTTCAATAGTAGAGGTAAAAATTTGGCCCTTTTCCCTATCTTTTCTTCCAAGATCGTAAGAAATTGTTGGTCTTTCGAGATAACTTTCTTTCATATGATTTTAGGTTTACCTTGTCCTTTTATAATACCTTCACTTACCATGGTTTCACACTTATGGACCAGTACATCTGGAGGTTAACGTAGGATAAAATCAAATCACCTCAAGCGACCTTAATTACCCTTATTTGCATCATATATAATCAAAACAAAAAGGTCAATGAAAATAATCGGATTTCTATATCCTTGAAGTTTTATATTAGTGTCTGGTGATATAGAATCTGCCTCAACAACCTCCAACTTATAAGTGTTGCGTGCTACACATCCATAAACAAAACTCTTTAAGACAATATTCGACTCCTAGGACTTGTAAAACCTAGACTCTAATACCAAGTTTGCCACCACCCGACGAGACTAGTACACATCGAGTGGGCCATTTAACTCTAATGGGATTCTTGGGAGCCCCTTCTCTCCATGCGTCAACCAAATAAAGCTTAAACATACCGTAGAAAGACCCCGTAGGCATCACATATTCAAACAAGTCTCGACAAGAGGCATAATTAAATATAGTTCCAATACCATATAAATGTTTCCATTGTGAGTAACAGAGATTCTAAGAATTCATCAACATAAAACTAACAGGAACACAACCCTACAAATATTAATATTGTTTACCCTTAAAATTGGATAACAATTAAACTTACAATATAGTTTTAAGGACACATGATTTGACCTACTACCAATTGATAAATATGAAGATTAGTAATAGAAATTGACAATAAAGTAAAGCAAACCAGTATTTGGAACGTAATTTAGCCCTCGAGCTAGAGTTCCCTCAAACTGATTAATACCAGAACAATTAAATAAAATGCAAGCTGATGAACAAGAAAGTATAAGCGAGGAAGAATGTTCTATTGCTTTGATATGCGAGAGTAATGTGTCCTACAAATGATTAGAACTCCCCTTTATATAGTAGATGAATTCTACTTATGGTATAATTCAAGTTACAGAAGGAAATCCCATGATTAGCTAAACAACCGCTCTTGATTCGATCTATTCCGAGATTCCCGTCATGATCTTCGACCAGTCACGGATATCTCGCCTTTCTATTATTCTGTCTTCGGTATTGCTCGATGTCTGTCTCATTTGGTCCCGATCACTACTGGTCTCGATCTCGACATGTACCTCGAATCCCGAACTCGACATCTCATTTTCGTGCCTCGATCTGATCTATTACGAGATAGATCTTCGATCCATCATCCCGGTCTCGGTTAATCAGTAAAATTGGATGGGCCCGATTTTGACCGTATACAAATAGTCCCCTCATTTTTTGGAGTGTAATGACAAGAAACGAATAGAGTCTTCGATCTTTACCTCGACCTGTCATGGCGTCATTTCCATGACGTAAGCAACAAAAGTGATCGAAACGTCCCGTTGGTGCAGTTCCCCAGGCATTTAATGTGTGCCAATTGATGGTCGACCACTAGTGGTTTCGAACCATCGCCGTGAAGCCCATCAATAGGCCTTTTTTCTCATTGATTCAAACTTTAATTTCAACCTCTCCTAATCTCCAAATTTTTTTACATATTTTAAGTTCTTCCGTTCTGCAAAATCTTCAGGTTTCGTTGTTAACCCCTTCTCAAAACACCAAGCCCTATTATCTTCTTCCTTTCCAAACTCAAACCAAATGGCGAAAACGTCAAAAACCGTACCACAAAAAGAAACTGCTTCATCTTCTCAACCGACCGACGGGAAAGTGCCGATGGAACCCCGCCTTGAGGAATGTATTCCTTGGGAAGGGGGAGGGGTATCGTCAGCTACGATTTCAAGACTGAGAAAACTTTGTCGCTCCCAATTCTTTGTGAGCTGGTATCGACATACATATACTCGATACCAAAGATCTTCCTCGACAAAGTAAAGGAGGACTGCAACTGGCAGAAAAAAGAGGTTGTGATACTGGACCTAGAGGAGGCTATTACTACCCACGTGGAAGGGTACTTGAGTGTTTACCCTTAATCTTTCACGTTGTGTCCTCTTGACCCAGTCATCGTGGACTTCTGCAAAAAGTACTAGGTGACCCTCGGTCAGATTCACCCCTCATTCTGGAAGATCATCATATTACTCTGATTTTTTTTGAGCAAAGTCAACGAGCTCCCCTTCAACCTCGACCATCTCATCAGGTTATACAACCCTCGACTTTACTGAGGTGGGTTAATAAATCTCTAACTTCGAGCCACCAAAGTTTTTATCTCTAGTATAGACGAGGACAAAGATCAAGGCTGGATGGGACGATTATTTAGGGTGAATACCTCGGACCTAATTCCGGCCAAGAATATGCCATTACCCGAGAAGTGGAATATGAAACGTAAGTACGATCCCCTTCTATTTGTTACTTGTCTTCTCTACTTTCTTTTACTGATGTTCTTTTTTGATGTAGCCGCTGCCTAGATGCCCGGTGCCATCTCTGAACTTAAGAGATGGGTCAGGGACCTAGTCTCGACATTGATGTATGCTGAACATGCATGGTGCGACTTATTAAAGGGCCGATGGGAAGCCAAAAATCATGGTAAGCCCCCTTTTATGTGTTTGATTATTTCGTTAAAATGTTTTTCCACTCTTAGTCAATTTCCTTTCATACAGGCCTTGGCAAAGATGCAGTCATGAGGCCCCAATCTGGTGTAAAACTGGCGAAGGATAAAAAGAGAAAAAGGACCTCAACCTCCGAGGATCCAGAGCCCAAGAACAGAGGGGCTCGTAAGCCAAAAAAGAACATCACCCTCCTGACCGAAGACTCAGTTCAACGCCTAAGGGAGGAAGACGAAGAAGAGGAAGAAGACGACTCTAGGCTGGAGGCCCGAGTGAGGATGAACACCGAGGCCCCAAAGGCCACTGAGTCGGTGAGGTTGCAAAGACCGCACCTTGAGATGAGGGGGTCTTGGAAAAATACTTGGCGAAGTCCCAAAGTCGTCGAGGACTGAAGATGCCTCCCACCGTAGTGAGCAAACAATGGGTACAACTGTAGAGTCTGGTCACGAGGCCCCTCGAGATGGAGAGAACGCCCCAAGTGACCCACTTGGGGAAATATAAATTAGAGGCTCCCTGTCGCTCCTTTCGTTCTCTGAAGGGATGATTCAGAAGGCTCAAGCCTTGAAGACCCCCTCCACAGAAGGAGCACACGGAAGGGAGGACCCCTTCCGTGATTACTTTACTGGAGTCGAAGATGCTACCAGCTTGAGTAACTTGGATATTTCAAGGAAGGACTCAGGCGAACCATCGAGTCTCTTCAACGAAGCACAACAAGATTTGAATAGGGTAAGCCTTAATTCCCCTTGTTGATATTACACTTGTGTTTAGTTTTCCCTTTCTGACTAACTTCTTTTCTTCTTTCTGTATAGGCCTCAGTGCTTCATCAGGAAGCATTTTCTAGGTCTCGAGCTAAGACGATCGATACGAGGCCGACATTCAAAGGCTTACTGAGGAGAGGAATGCCCTTAAACTTCTCGATGGGCAAAAAGAAGAGGATATCAAGGACCTCAGAGCTGAGTTATCTGTGGCTCATAAGGAACATACTGACTTGATTGAGCAGGTAATGAAAATCTTAGAAGCCCATGGCATTGGTTCGGGAACAATGACTGACACTTCAATCTCACAGGTTCAGCAGAAGATCGAGAGAATCGAGCAATTTTGTGAAGGAAGAGACTTTGGGATGGAAGCAAAATATGGACCGCCTCACCTCAGAGAAAGAAGCTGCTCGATCTCAGTTATCATCGGTTGAAAGTATCTTCAGGGAATGAAAGAGAAAATCTTGGAACATGTCAAGAAAATAGAGGAGCTCGAGGCTCGGTTGGCCGTTGAACTTGCAAAGACCAAATCTAAGGCGGAAAAGGCTAAGGCTGATGTGGAGGCGATCATGGCCGTCTACCGATTTGATGCTGAAGCTGCTCAAGACTAAGCAAGAGAGACTGCCGAGGCCACTCAAACTCGAGCACATTGGGTCCTCGAACTCACCAAGTGCCAATCTAGGAGGGAAACCCTCGAGGAGATCCATGCCCGAGGGTTCGATCTCACTGACGAGATAGAAAAGCTAAAAGGGCTCGAAGCCGATGCTAGGGCATTGGCCTCCTCCTCCGATGATGATGATGATGCTGGGAGCGATAGCGGGTCCGAGACTGGGGGGACCCCGATGGAGAAGAAGCTGGCCCCGAAGATAGTTAGGAACTTTAGGATTTTTTCCTTTCGAATTTTGTATAGAACCTTGATTTGGCCATGTCGCTTTTGTAAATGATTTTGATATACAAATTTTTTTTTCTTTATTTATATCTTGTATCATGAGACTTTTCCTTGTTTACATAATTTCACTTTATTCATACCTTATGAAATTTTATTCATTGGTTCGAAGTTTGGGTATTTTAATCGAAACCAAACTGGTGTCGAGTGAGTGTTTGATCGAAGTGGAATTAGGATAACCCTTAGGTTTCAGTCGAGTGAGGATGGTTTCTCAAACTCAAAAAATAAGAATGACCCTTAGGCTTTTGTATTAGGCCGATGTGGCCTTTGTAAAAAGAATGGCCTTTTCCCCTTTTCGACTTCAAAAAGTTAATCATATAAATATTTGTTATGCCTTAGCATGAGATAAATCTGCTGGTATAAGTTTTCTGGTGTTTCTGCACGTGTGGAAAGGGAGCCGCAGGTGCGAGGGTCGCAGGCGCGGAGGGTGATCACAGATGCGGAATTTTGGAAGCTGAGGAAGGAGCATAGGTGCGCAAGCTTGGACGCACCTGCGAGTCCGTAGGTGCGAGGAATGAGGAGCAGGTGCGGAGCCTAGGCGTTTAAGTGACATACGCATGTGCAACTCTTTCTACCCTCAGGGGCCTTTTCTTACTATCCTCTCACTCTTTTAGATTGGAAATCTATACTCAGTCATGATTATACCTGTTTACTGCAACTCAGTTTTATTACTCTGTTTTGATACATATAAACGTTGTTTTGGGCTGAGTTCACTGTTTTTACTAAAAGTCCGAGTGGGTCGTGAGGTTTTCATTGAGGTGAGTTACTTGAGCCTAATACTCGTGATTATGGTAATTTTCAATTGTTTAATCATATAATTAGTGAATATTATGGGTGGAATTGAGGAGTTAGGACTTGGGAATTTGAAAGTTTGATTTGGGGATTTGAGGGACCAAATGATATCGGATTTGATAAATTTTGTATGGTTGGACTCGTGAGTGAATGGGCTTTCTAGTTTTGTAAATTTTATTGGATTTCGAGACGTGGGCCCAGGGGCCAGGTTTGAGCCGAATCCGGGATTTTGGGCTAATTTGATAGTTTTTCTTGTAGAGTTCATCCCATTAGCATATGTTGATGGTAATATGCTGATTTTGAATAGATTCGGAACATTTGGAAGCCGAGTCGAGAGGCAAGAGCATCGCGGGTTAGAGATTTGACCAGTTTGAGGTAAGTAACGATTGTAAATCTAGTCCTATTGGTATGAAACCCCGGATTTCGTATCATTTTACTATTTTGAGGTGACGCACATGCTAGGTGACAGGCGTGTGGGCGTGCACCATTGGAGATTGTGACTTGGTCCGTCCCGTAGAAAATTTAGGGTTGCATATTTCATTGAAACTATATAATGATTATGTGTTTTAGAAAGAATTTCTTTAACTTGGGCTGAAAGCCATGTTTGGGGCTTGTGCCAGTACTGTTTGGACCCTCAGGGGCCTTTTCTTACTATCCTCTCACTCTTTTCGATTGAAAATCTATACTCAGTCATAATTATACCGGTTTACTACATAACACAGTTTTATTACTCTGTATTGATGCATATAAACATTGTTTAGGACTGAGTTCCCTGTTTTTACTGAAAGCCCAAGTGGCTCGCGAGGTTTATGGTTGAGTGAGGCGGAGGGATTGATTTGTGAGGATATTTATGGGATCGGGCTGCACGCCGCAACATGTTTGATATAGGCTGAGGGCCTGAGTGATTTATGCCATGATTTGGATTGATATAGCGCTTGGGCTGAAGGAGCCCCTCCGGAGTCTGTACACACCCCCAGTGAGCGCAGGTACCTACTGAGTGCGAGTACTGAGTGTTGAGTGTCTAGGAGGCAGTGATGGTGAGGTATGCCCGAGGGGCTATTTACGAGTGATTGTGAGGCTTGCCCGATGGGCTGTATATGAGTGATATTTTTACCCCAGGGGTTGTTTATGATTTCATCATTTTCACTCTCTTTTACAATGAGCCTCTATTGAAACTGTTGAAAAACATCTTTAAATGATTTTCACCAGAACTGGATTTTTAAATGAGATGGTTTGAATCAAATACAGATTTGAAAACATGTTGAACTTTACTGAGATTTCATACTGTGGACTTTATGTGATTTACTGCTCGTCACTACTGCTCAGTCTTTATTTACTGTTGTTAATTACTGAGTTGGCATACTCACGTTACTCCCTGCACCTTGTGTGCAGATCCAGATGTTACTGGACGTGCTAGCGAGTGTTGATTTCATTTGTCACGGATCTATCGAAGTTGGCAAGGTAGCTGCCTTGCGATCGCAGCGCTGCTCTTCTCCCTCCTATATTCCTATAGATGTTTTAGTTGTTTTCCAGACTGTATTTGTCTTATTATTATTAGATAGATATTGTAGATGCTCATGACTAGTGACACTCGATGTCGGGCTTTTCTTTCCGCACTTTTCATTTTTTTAAAATTTCTTTATAAAGTTTTACTATGAAATAACTTGAAATTAGATTTCAAATGAAATATCGTGTTGTTTTTGGGTAATGAGTTGTCTAGCCTAGTATCACGATAGGCGCCATCACGACATGGTAGTTTGGGTCGTGACACTTCTTTAGTCCTAGTCGAGGTATACGTCAAGGGGATCCTATGTCTCCATATATTTTCATCATTTGCTTTTAGTTACTTTCACGACTCATTAACCACCAGGTGGCATTATGCTTTGACATCCTATTAAAGCAAATTATAAGGGCCCTTCCTTCTCACATATCATGTTTGTGGATGATATTACCTTAATGGGAAAGGCAAGTCAAAAAACTGGTCAATGCATAAAATCATGCATGGACCTATTTTGTCAAGAGTCTGGGCTATCCATAAATTACTTAAAATAAAAAATCATCTTTCCAAAAAACCGCCCCTTGTCAACTACCTCTTATTTCACGAATCTTCTTGGTAACAATAGCACGGGCTAGTCAGTTTTTGGACTGGTCATTCAAAAATAGCCAGCATTTGTAAAGTCATTGAAAAATAGCCATTATTTTGCTGCAACATGGAAAGTTCCAGCATAATATACTGGAGATCTGTGCACATGTGTATGAACTTTCAACATATTATGCTGGAACTCCAACACGCGGAAAGTTCCAGCATAATATAATAGAGATTGGAGCACATGTGTATGAACTTCCAGCATATTATGTGTCGCATCCCCCTCTTTCCTCTCCTTTCGGGCCGGTCAGGGTATTCGACATTATTGGGACAACTCGTTTCCTTTTAGGAAAGGGATAAGGAATTGAAGAGTCGCCACCTAACAATTTTAAGGTGCGTTAGGGAACCTATTAAGGGTCATTTATAAACACAGATTAGATAATCAGAGATAGGGCAAGGGCTTGAAATTACTTCAAGGGGAAGATGTTAGGCATCCCTTAAAGTCCACAACTGTGGTTCCCGGCCAACCAAGCTTTGTGAATTTTAAAAACAGGTAGCACATAAGCAAACAAAACATATAGGTAAACAAACAAAGATTTTGGGAAGATTCCCAGTCTAAGCACACATATGTGCTGAAGTTTAAAAAGATTTTAAGTCTAAAAATACATATACAAGGTTTGAAAGAGTTATGATCTAAACACATATATAAGGGATAGGGGGTCCTAGGTTGTTTATCCTATAGGATCACATCGGTACAATGCCCGTTAATCACTACTCAGAAGAGGGGATACATGTTGCATTAGTGCACCAGTGATCATATCCATATCTACCCTTCCCCACCCCTTAGCAATTATTAAAGCGAGTGTTGTTTAACGATCTCTATGTGTGCTGTTACCCGTCCCTTCTTAATGGCCCTAGAGGGATTTAAGACCTCTACCTATAGGCAATTCTAGAAAGACCCTTGAGGTTGAAAGGAGAAAATACTAAGGGATAGGCAAGAACAGATAGGACTTGAACAAATAAAAACAGGAAGAAAGCAGTTAAGATGCTCATATTTACCTCCACAGATAATGCACATAAGCAGCACGTCTCAAACACAAACAAAGACAGTATTATTAAGCAGGATCCTAACTAAGTGAAAATCAGAACACAGAAGATATGCAGCTTCAATTTTATAAACACAGAAGCAGGACCTAATGTCACGTCCCAAACTACCCCTAGACGTGACTGGCACCCAGATAACACTACTCACCAGGCGAACCATACTTTCATACCTTAGCCATTAAGTTTCAGCCTTTGATTAATTAAATGGGTATCCAAATAATCTGATAGTTAATTACAAACAATAATATCTCGAGTATTAAATTTAATACTCAATCTCAAATACCACACAAGATCATGGAGCATCTAAGAGAATTACAAAAGATATCATATGAATAAATGATAAAGACTCCTTTGGAAGCCTCCACAAACTATGCGGTGGCTCACCTCAATAACTGAATTAACTCTAGCGAACTCGTCAGCTACTAGCTACATCTTCACCAATAATATCTGCACAGACATGCAGGTAAGGAGTGAGTTATACGTAAATATAACCCAGTAAGATTCTCGACCCGCCACTCTGAATACCTATGGAACAAGTGTTAGAAAATACAAACACACCACACCACGAATGATATAGTAAATACGATAATTATACATTAACTCAATATATGTATATCACCAGAGTTCTTAAGAATTAACCAACAAGAGTACCCACTAAGGACTTATCATAATTGTAGTGAAAGAAATTTACCAATTCACTTACGGGTCCACAACGGCACCACAATGCCTCGAATATGTAACAGAGCATACACAATGCCCCAATGTCATGGCGCACAGCCGTATCAAACTCAACATCTTGGCGCACAGCCGTATCAAACTCAACATCTTGGCGCACAGCCGTATCAAACTCAACATCATGGCGCACAGCCGTATCAAACCCAGCATCATGGCGCACATCCACATTAAACTCAACATCATGGTGCACAGCCGTATCAAACTATCAAACAACTTATACAATAAAATTATTGTACTTTAATTAAAATAATATATTTACGGCTGGTCTAAGACCACCGATTCTGCCAAGCGCACGTTTGTCCCAACACATGGACCAGACAGAGAAAACACATTTTTAAAACGGGTGTTAGAAAAGCAAGTACCAAAGCTTAAAGTCTCACTTACCTCACTACCACAAATTTTCCATCCTTGCAACGTCTAGACCACCGACCAATAGGGCATTCAATGGCATCAGTCTATACAACATGTTAATAAACGACGTCACTTAATGGGTTGAAACTCGATCTTGATATCAATTGGCCAGTCAAATCTCATATTCCCTAAATTTCAAACTTAGAGCTAAACCTCAATATTATAACAACTCATGCCATGAATTTAATGGTAAAAAGTATATCCTGATATGGCTATCCTACTCATTATAGTCATAATATACATCTGCTATATCCTAACATCAACGTCTGATAAACAGTAATCACAAAGTTAAGAAAAGGATACTCAATACCTTAAAATATGGCCGAAACCGAAACTGTAGCTACACAAAATTTAGCTTCTCTTAGCATTTCATTTTTGTCTCTGTAATCAACACTTGTTTATAAGTTTTCTACAGATATCATAACTCAATGATTGCCTAAAGTCAAATAAAAATTCTACCTTGTCCACCCGCAGGTATCGTCGAAAACCACCAAATAATATACTGCCTCCATTGTTCATTCTTTCTTAATGAAGTGGAATATATCTTGTACTCAAAACCTACTAATCATATGGGCTATAGTCTCGTGACCTACTAACATAAGGTGGCTGGCCCAGTTGATTTCTCATTTATAAAATTACAAGGTCACCTAACTAAAGTAATTATAAAAATCTAATTCACCAACACCTAGTTAGTATTTCATCACACACTTTGTTCCTCAATATATAAATAGTATTTTTAAATAAATACATATTTCTGCACTAACATCCAAATAAATAATTATATTATTTCTATAAGTATTTCTAACAACTTTATAAAAATTACACTAATCAAGACAATAACTCAAGAGTTCTTTCTAATAACTCCAACCCACTTTCAAATATTCATAACATTAATTGAATGAATTTCACTATCTCCAATAACTTCATATGACTAAATCTAACATGGACTATCATAGTTCTAAAATGAATCACAAAAATTAACGGGGAGTTACACCTAATCAGTTTGCCTATTGAGTTTAAAATCTGTTAACCATTAGGCAATAAACACAAAGAAACAATCTTCCAGTTTTTAAAGAGATGGATTACCTAAGGCTTGCCTAGGCGTAAGATTGTGCATAATAATTACCAGAATTGTTAAAAAACAGTTTAGAAGTTGTTTTACCTAAAAGCATGCTGTTCTAAGTATTGCAAAATACAGGGATTATCACCAGTTTATTTAAAACAGGATGATCAAATATGAGACCGTCTTATGTCCTTTTTCATGCATCAGTAGTTTAACTAAGTGTGACTGGGCGAGATCCTAAAGCATGGTATCTACTATGCACATAGAGATGCAGAATGGTTGCAGAATTCCTAAAGCATGATTTCTAAATGCACAGGAAGTTACAAACATGCCCAGATTCCCAGAACCTCAAGTGCTCAAATGTTTCATAGCCTTTCTCATATCCGGGTGTGTCAGAGTTCCCTAAGGACCTCAAGGGATCCCGGGCAGTGCTCACACCCAGATTTCATAACCCTAATTAAGCAAGTGCAGTGTGGAAGGGCCAGCCCCAGTGCACCAGAGTTCAGAGGGATCTCATACGAATCCCAAGGCAGTCATACACTGGAGGGGCAGAGCCTAAGGACCTAAGAGTAGAGTGAGGGTGCTTGACATAGTTTTGAAAAGGTTTTAATAGGAAATGCAGCGTTTGGAAAAGACTTAGTTGAAACAGTTTTATAAAATAGGAGAGTTGTTTAGTAAAAAATAGTTTGCATAGAAGCTTTTCCAAGAGTTTTATAGGATTAAGAAGTTAATCATACAACTAATAGTAAAGACATAGGGCATGGATCACAGAACAACCATGTAGAAACAAATTTACACTGGACAAGTTAGAACACATAGCCAAAGTTACTGTAACATTGTACAACTTAGCAAAGTAGATCAAGCAAGAACATGAGTGAACATATTAGGCAAGCATCACAAGTGTCCATAGTTTAAACATGTTGACAGATTGAAACATGCTAGATAAAGCAGTAGGTAGGGTTAGACATACTAATCACAGGTTTAACAGAACTAAATTCAGACATGCTAGGTGAAACAGTAATTAAGCAATGTAATTTAGACATGCTAGTTACATTTTGAACAACAAGATATTAAGAAGGAACAAGACTAGAGCAGCAATAGAACACATAGAGTTTGGACTTTGAAATTGAATCAAGACATACCAGTTAAGAGAGAAATCACAGAGTATAGAGCAGAAATTGTATAATAACTAGCCTTGGCTTACAGCCGGCTAGAGCAGTGAAAGTTGCAAGTAACATATAAGAACAAAGAGAGCTTTTAAGTGTAAGAGAGATTTTTGAACTAATGTCTCGTCCCTTGAGAGGTAAAATAAGAGACTTTATATAGTAGTTTAAGAGTAGGACAAACAAGGTAAAAAGAAATCAGAAGCCAACAATTAATGAATTCACAAAATTCAATCACATAAGGAGTTCGTAATAGACTCCTTTAATGAATTCACAAAATTCAATCACAAACGAGAATTATGCACATGAACTTTTAACAGAGTGAATCAGTCAATCAAAATTTCACAGTAACACTGATTTCTGGGAAGAAAGGTATCAACTTCCTCAAATAGAGAATGAGCTAAGTAAAATTTCAGAAACACATAGAAATTAATCCGGAAAATTGACTCAGAAACCCTAGTAGAGATTAATTAGGGTAAAAATCACAAAGCAATGAATTTGACTAAGAAAAATCGTGTAGGTCAAAGATATAGAGTGAATTAATACAACTAGTAACATTTAAAAACTCAGAATCGAAGCAAAAAGCGAAACAATGTCACAAGTAACACGGAAAACCCATAATCGAAGCAAAAATAGAAGAAAAAATGGAGTTTTAGCATAAATTAACTAGGGTTTAGGAAAACTCAACATAAATCGTTCAAAAGCACACAAGAACAGAAGATTAAACATTCAAAATCAGAAAACTTTTGGAGAAGATGATTTTCAGTACACCCTAGTTTTAGGAAAACAAAAAATCACTTGAAAAACCAGGAAACTTTCAAGGAAGCATGTGAGATAGGTTTGATTCATCTCAGATCTTTACAGATCTGAGAAGATCGAAGATAGAAATTAGCGTTTTGAGAAAATAGTGTAGAGACGAAGAGGAAGCTTAGAAATCCATAGTTTTAGGCAAAAGTAAGAACATCTTACTAGAGATCGAACCAGAACGGCCTGAAACAGGCAAGCAAAAACCGAAGTCGTAAGTGGATTGACCCTGGTCCCTTTAGGACTTTAGAGACAAGCAATACCGACATAAGAGATCCATGAGAAGCCTGAGGGTGGTGAGGAATCACCATGGTTGACGACAGATGAGAGGCGACGAGGTGAGAGTTAGGGTTAGGATTAGAGAGGATTTATAGAGGAGAGTGAAGTGTGACGGCGGAGACGGTGAGTGAAAATGAGAGGGTTTGGGGGGGTCGTTTGGGTTTAATTATGGTAAGGGGGATCTGGACCGTTGATAAAAAATGATCAACGATCGGGATTTAACAAGAATTTAGGTTGGGTTAGGTAGGGGTTTGGGCTTGGGTTATATTGGGCTAGTGTATCAGGTATATGGGCTAGCTAGTTTAGGCTAGAATCAAAATAAAAATGGCTATTTGTTAAATACCCCAAATAAATGGATTAAAAATAATTTGTAAAATAATTACTAATTATAAAAAATGAATCTCACGTATAGAGATGTTTTTTAAAAATGGTTATTTAGTATTTGAAATATAAAAGACTAACTTCTGGTAAAAAAAATAATACAAAAAATATACGCATGGGCTACAATTGCAAGTTATTGCAATTGTAGCCAAAAGGTTTCAAATTGGCTATTTATAGAATTTTGGACTTAATAGGACCATAATAGTAATATTAAATCAAGAAAATGATTTGAAATTATTTGTGATGCAATTTTGTAATTATTTATTGAAATAAAATACTGGGCAAATTAATAAAATATGTAGAAAATTGTGGAAAAATACCAATTGATGCTAATGCATGATTTTGAAGACATATATGAATTTTGAAATATTTTTTTAGAAAAAATTGAGTATCAACATTTTGCTGGACCGGTATATTCTACTGGAACTCCAGTATATTATGCTGGAAGTCCAGTATACTTTGCTAGAATATACTGGAGTTCCAGTATGCTTAAGCTTATACTGGAGTTCAGTATATTATACTGGAATTTCAGTATATTATGCTGGAGTATTTTCTGAATTTTGAACAGTGTTTCGTTCTGATTTATCTTTACATGAAAAGTGGCTAAATTTTGATTACTTTTGAAATTGTGGCTATTTTTGAATGACCACTAGTAAATCTGGCTATTTTTGAATTTCTCCCATCTTTTTGGCATTAAATTAAGTTATGAGTTTGGTAATTATCTTGCCTTTCCAATTCATAATTACAAGCCTAAACCAAGAGGCTTTCAATTTGTATTAGACAAATTACGCACTAGATTGTCCTATTGGAAATTGTTTTTCCTAAATATGGCTGGAAGGACTACATTAGCCATATCTACATTAAGTGTCATTCCTACTAATTCCATGTAATATACACTGCTCCCTTCAAAATTTTTAAACAAATAGATAAAATTCAAAAAGATTTTATCTGGGGATAACAAACTCCTCTAAGAAATTACACTTTGTGAATTGGCGAACTGTTACAAAAGAAAAGGTTGAGGATGGATTTGGTATCCACTCAGATTCTTCTAATAACCTAGCATTGTTAACAAGCCTCACTTGGAGGCTCCTGAAAAATCCCTCTACCCCTTGGGCTCAACTTATAACTCTAAAATATGCCCAGAAAAAATCTAGGATTAACGCCCCCTTTATTTGGACGGCTATCCTTAAAGGTTGGAAAATTTTCAATCAAGGTTCAATGTGGCTTCCTTGCAAATCCTCAAACATCAATATCTGGTCCTCTAAGTGGATTCGTAACTCTACCACTCTGAGAACTCTATTTATGGACCTCTTCATTTGGATAACCAAAATCTAACCATAAAAGAGCTTATTAAGAATGAACAATTGGTTGTCTCAAAAATTTCTTTTGAATTTGCCCACCAATATTATAAAGAAGATTGCTTCGACACCTTTACCTACTAATCTCCTAAAAAGTGATATTATGACCCAGGATCCTAGTACCAGTGGAAATTTTACTATGAAATCTTGTTACAAATTATTAAACCCAAATCACACACCTAGCACTAAGTCTAATCGGATCTGGGATCTCCGTTGCCCAAATAAAATAAAATACTTTCTTTGGCAACGCATGCATAATCATATTCCTTGTCGAGCTTTGCTATATCATAGTGGAATAAACATTGATGCCAACTGCCCGATTTGTAAAAAAAGTGTGAAAGATATCAAACATATTTTTCTACACTGCTCAATAACTACTCATTTTTGGGATATATGGGTATTTCGACTCAATGCATTGACAACAACTGTCACGACCCAAAATCTATTAAGGTCGTGAAGGCGCCGGACACCATCGTCAAGCAAGCCAATCATTAATTAGTTGAAATAAATTCCAGTTTTAATATTTTTGAAATCATTACCTTTCACTTATTACGTAATAACTAAAAAAAAATCCGTTAAGTAAATACGATAGTTTAATATTCCATTTTCATAAAATACATCCCATACACATCCCAGAACCTGGTGTCACAAGTGCATGAGCAAATTCTAAGAATTTCACAAATACTACAAAGCTTGTCCGAAATACAAATTGGACAAGGAATTTTAAAATAAAAATAAATACAATATGAGGGAGACTCTATCAGCTGCAGATCACCTCCGGATGATGCAGCTCGCCTAAGTCTCCAAACCAGCCACGTCACTATGGAAGTACCTGTGCAATAAAAATGCACAACAAGTGTACCATGAGTACGAAAACAACATGTACTTAGTAAGTATCCCGCCTAACCTCAGAGAGGTAGTGACGAGAGGTAGTGACGAGAGGTCGATTTGACACTTGCTATATGTCAATTTAGTATAATCAAGTGAGATACTAAGCATGTACGCCATAGGCAATTTATTAAAAGTCAGGAATAAATAATATCAAGTCCTTCCACATTTAACACTTTAAATCTTCGTCATTTCAGTTGACAATTTAAATCATAATCAGGGATGAGAAACATCAGACTTATTTCACCTTTTACACATCAATTCTTCTTCTTTTTAACTGGCAATTAAGACTTTTCTTAGGCCGATAAACATGTATAAATCACAAGAAATACACAACAATTATCATGCGCAAACAAAGTGCCGAGGGTTGAATGACGTGGACCAACAATAATAAACTATGCACTACCGAGGGTCGAACGGCTCGAACCATAGATGCATCTTTATTCCCCGCTCGCGAATCGATCATGCGACGCGGTTATACATAAATACAGCGTTATGCTGCTCGCGAATCATACATGCGATTCAGGCACCCATAGATACACATATTCACACAATAAGTTCACATTTTTATCAAGAAAGCAGTTAACCAGGAAAGTGGTAAAATTCTTCTTAAAGGAACACGAAAAAATAGCATTTAAATCTTTATTTTGAAACTCATTTGCCAAGTTTAATAATATTCAATAATATAACTTTATCAGGAATACAATTATCCACGGAGGAATCAATTCTCTTTCTAAATAATTAAGAAAGGAACACTATAGCCTTCTTAGGAATTAAATTATCAATTCAATAGCATTATCAGTCTAATATTATTTGCAGGATCACATGATATTTTATTGACAAGGTCACAAGTACGACAAGTAAAGCATGCTAGTGGGTCCTAGACTACCCGGACATGGCATAATAGTAGCTACGCACGGACTCCTATCACCTCGTGCGTACGTAGCCCCGCAGATATTATCACATATTTAATTAATTCACCTAGTCCCCCTCACAAAGTTAGAAAGGAGACTTACCTCGCTTCGAAATTCCATAACCGGCTTCCAAGCCCTTCTGACGACTCCAATGGACGCACAATGCCCCAAAACTATCCAAATAACGACAAATCAATGAAAATATACTCTAATATTTGCAACAATTCAAATTATATAATTTCCCAACTCCGCTCAGTGAATTGACGAAAATGCCCTCGAGACCACGTGCCCGGATTATGAAATTTCTCGAAGATACACCCTACCCATAGCCTTACTAGCTCAAATATACAATTTACTCTAAATTCTATGCTCAAATTCAGGGTAGAAATCCAAAATACAATTTCTAGGTTTTCTTCAAAATTCCCAATTTTTCCACAAATTTTCATGTCTTAATCCATGCATATACCTTGTATTTAACTTGAGATGAGTCGGAATAACTTACCTTGTAATGCATGAGGAAAATACCTTCTTGAAGCTCCTCCAAATTGCCCACACCAAAATGAAATAAGGAAGAAATGGCCAAGAATCCCGGTTTTAAAACATTCTGCCCAGGCCTATTTTCACACCTGCGATCTAATCTTCGCACCTGCGATCCAATCTTCGCACCTGCGCTCCCTCAGGTGTGCCCAAACTGCCACAATACTTGAATGCTTCCAAATAAAAATCTATTTCGACGGCCGACATGCCTTGTATACACCGGCACAAACCACATGCATAACTCAATCACATCGAAGGAATTGATCACTGCCGTAAATGTGCCATTTCAACCATGGCTAATCAATTTACCTTCTTTTAATCATCCTTAACTGCCTCAGAAATAATAGTAACCCCATTCAACTCATAGTAAACTCGATCCTCACTCATCGCGAGTGGCCTTGATTCACGAGACCATGCCGCCTCAATCCCACAAACCGTCTCATACCCTCCTGATAATCTTTCTACAAATCCGGGGTTTATTTCTCTCACTCCTCCAATACTATCCTGCACGCTGAAAATAACATAGAGCACTCCAACCATTTTCCCTTTCTATGAAATTACACTGCAAAATCTCAATTCTTAATCATACTGCTGCTTTTAACACTTAAACACCGCGTTCTTGACCTTCGAATTTACTAGGACCGCTGCTGAGAGTCTCCCACTATAACTGGCCCCGAACATAATCAACTCCAAGGCTGTTCTAGCACATGAACGTCCTCTCAATAAAGTACGTGAATGATTCACTACCCTAACAACTCGCCTATGCCTTAAGCATAAATTTTGAATCTTTCAAAGCTTAACCCTGGTCCAACAGGGCCAACTTTTGCACACATTCATCAAATCCCACGCACAATCATCATTTTACTCCTTTCCATTAGCTGTAATAACTTGACATTACGCCGACAATCCGCCACCCCCTGATAGCACAATCCTACAACCCAATTGCAGGTGGTGGGACTCCCACACTTAGCCTGAAGCTACTCCTTACACCACTCTAGATCCTGATGAGATCCTTTTTCCTTTGTTAGCATGATTTTGCTCAACCAATCCGAACAATCCTTCCAAATTCTCTTGTTAGACTCCCTAAATACTCAAATTCCTGAGAATCATTCACACATTCTGCCTCCTACCGAATAGCCACTAGAATCCCTCGCAGAAACTTGCCAACCATGCAACCGCTAACCTATTCATAGGAGATAACCCACCTGTGGAAATCACCAACTGACACCTTCCAATGATGCTGAAATGAACACTCTCTGCAACATCAATACCCCATCCTAAGCTTGCTCTCATTCACCAACTTTACCAGTCCGTCCGCTACTCATGGGCATCTACCAAAGGCGCTACAACATCTTTAAATTCACCGCCACATTGCGTCCTTCTTCATTCCTAAAAACTCCTCCTGTTGTATCCAACATTACAGAGAAATAACCCATATTTCAACTTAAGCTTGTAGACCCAATCACCATCCACTAAAATTCTCAAACTTTCCCTCAAGATAGGCAGTTGTCTTACCACTGAACTCCTGTGCTATGCTGCCACTCTCCCACTTGTTAAACCCATTCCTTTAAATAACTACTTGACTTCCGTTCCTTACACCGGGCATTTTAGAAATTTAGCCGCCGCCTGACACTTCTCACATGTCTTCCTTCGTCGTATGCTTTCCAATTCAATATCATTCTCTGCAGCTCTTACACCAGTAGATCACCACGAAATCAAACTCTCCAATGATCATCTTTCTCGATCTGCGTTCAATAGAAATTCCTGAACCACCACGCACCAAGATCTCTGACAACCGCTCCTTCAATAATACTTCACAACACTCCGACCCAATGCGACCGAAGAAACCATAGCACCGACATACCTAACACATTCCATTCGATCAATGACGACGATATCACATCACAGGTGAATATCCCACCTCACTTGAAAACACCAAGTCTTACTGCTTTATCAATCCAAAACCTGACCATTTATAGTCCAAATGTCTTTCCTCTGTCGGAACTAAAATGCTAAAATCTCGAAATCACGCCCTGAGAAGACCTCCCTTCAAGCCATTCATCATTCCCAACATATGGGCAAGCATTCTATCGTCATATCGACATCGCACGATAACCAATCGTAAGCATCATCACTACCTGAGCATAGCCTTAAGGCTATCAGAAACACAACTACTGAGCTGAAACAACATATTATCCTTCTCCAGGGCTACAACAGCAACCCCAACCAATTACGCATGGGAAACATCACGCACCCTATCCGTAGCATCATTTCAATTCCTCAAATTCCTGATTCATAGCAAGTGCTTCGTGACGCGTAAGATTGAGTAGGAATAAACATAGGCATAATCCTTAAGGGAATCAAATCGCACGATGAGGAATCAAGAAGGGAAGTACTCCTAACAGCCTGTAGTCTCTCGAAGATAAGTACAGACGTCTCGGTACCGATCCGTAAGACTCTACTGGACTTGCTCATGACTCGTGAGACCTAAGGGAACCTAGTGCTCTGATACCATGTTGTCACGACCCAAAATCTATTAAGGTCATGATGGAGCCGAACACCATCGTCAGGCAAGCCAATCATTAATTAGTTGAAATAAATTCCAGTTTTAACATTTTTGAAATCATTACCTTTAACTTATTACGTAATAATTAAACAAAAATCCATTAAGTAAATACGACAGTTTAATATTCCATTTTCATAAAATACATCCCATACACATCCCAAAACCCGGTGTCACAAGTGCATGAGCAAATTCTAAGAATTTCACAAATACTACAAAGCTTGTCAGAAATACAAATCGGACAAGGAATTTTAAAATGAAAATAAATGTAATAAGAAGGAGACTCTGTCAGCTACGGATCACCTCCGGATGATGCAGCTCGC
This sequence comes from Nicotiana paniculata, assembly GCA_005239505.1. NCBI lineage: Eukaryota > Viridiplantae > Streptophyta > Magnoliopsida > Solanales > Solanaceae > Nicotiana > Nicotiana paniculata. Next base: position 3,414 of record MDKI01126970.1, on the reverse strand, counting down.
CTAAGTCTCCAAACCATCCACATCTCTATGGAAGTACCTGTGTAATAAAAATACACAGCAAGTGTAGCATGAGTACGAAAACAACGTGTAATCAGTAAGTATCCCGCCTAACCTCAGAGAGGTAGTGACGAGAGGTCGATTTGACACTTGCTAGAGGTCAATTTAGTATAATCAAGTGAAACACTAAACATGTACGTCATAGGCAATTTATTAAAAGTCAGAAATAAATAATATCAACTCCTTCCACATTTAACACTTTAAATCTTCGTCATTTCAGTTGACAATTTAAATCATAATGAAGGATTAGAAACATCAGACTTATTTCACATTTTACACATCAATTCTTCTTCTTTTTAACTGGAAATTAAGAATTTTCTTAGGCCGACAAACATGTATAAATCACAGGAAATACACAACAATTATCATGCGCAAACAAAGTGTCGAGGGTCGAACGACGCATACCAACAATAATAAACTGTGCATTGCCGAGGGTCGAACAACTCGAACCATAGATGCATTTATCCGCCCCGCTCGCGAATCGATCATGCGACGCGATTACACATAAATACAGGGTTATCCTGCTCGTGAATCATACATGCGACTCAGACACCTATAGATACACATATTCACACAATAAGTTCACATTTTTATCAAGTAAGTAGTTAACCAGGAAAGTGGTAAAATTCTTCTTAAAGGAACACGAAAAAATAACATTTAAATCTTTGTTTTGAAACTCATTTGCCAAGTTTAATAATATTCAATAATATAACTTTATCAGGAATAAAATTATCCACGGAGGAAACAATTCTCTTTCTAAATGATTAAGAAAGGTACACTCTAGCCTTCTTAGGAATTAAATTACCAATTCAATAGCATTATAAGTCTAATATTATTTGCAGCATCACATGATATTTTATTGACAAGGTCACAAGTACGACAAGTAAAGCATGCTAGTGGGTCCTAGACTACCCGGACATGGCATAATAGTAGCTACACACGGGCTCCCATCACCTCGTGCGTACATAGCCCCCGCAGATAGTAGCACATATTTAATTAGTTCACCTAGGGGGACAATTCCCCCTCACAAAGTTAGAAAGGAGACTTACCTCGCTCCGAAATTCCATAACCGGCTTCTAAGCCCTTCCGACGACTCCAATGGATGCACAACGCCCCAAAACTATCCAAATAACAACAAACCAATGAAAATATACTCTAATATTTGCAACAATTTAAATTATATAATTTCCCAACTCCGCTCAATGAATTGACCAAAATGCCCTCGGGTCCACGTGCCCGGATTTCGAAATTTCTCGAAGATATACCCTACCCGTAGCCTTACTAGCTCAAATATACAATTTACTCTAAATTTCATGCTCAAATTCGGGGTAGAAATCCAAAATACAATATCTAGGTTTTCTTCAAAATTCCTAATTTTTCAACAAATTTTCATGTTTTAATCCATTCATATACCTTGTATTTAACTTCAGATGAGTCGGAATAACTTACCTTGTGATCCATGAGGAAAATCCCTTCTTGAAGCTCCTCCAAATTGCCCACACCAAAATGATATAAGGAAGAAATGGCCAAGAATCCCGGTCTTAAAACATTTTGCCCATGCTTATTTTCGCACATGCGATCCAATCTTCGTACCTGCGCTCCCGCAGGTGCGCCCAAACTCCCGCACCTGCGGCAACTCCTGCCAAAACTCGCACCTGTGCCCCATTGGTCGCATATGCGCCTTCGCAGGTTCGGAAATTATGTCGCACCTGCGCTCCCAGCCAAGCCACCAAAATCTCGCACCTGCGGCGCCAAATCCGCATATGCGGCCAAATCCTCGCAGGTGCGGTCACACCAGATGACACCAATCTCAGCACTTCTTCAAACTCCAAACTTGATCCGTTAACCACCCGGAATCCACTCGAGGCCCCCGGGACCCCGTCCAATTACACCAACCTATTCCAAAACATAATGCGGACTTTCTCGAGGCCTCAATTCACATCAAACAACATCAAAACCACGGATCACACTAAAATTCAAACTTTAAGAGCTTGAAATTTCAAACTTCCACATCCGATGCCGAAACCTATCAAATCATGTCCGATTGACCCCAAATTTTGCACACAAGTCATATTCGACATTATAGACTTTCTCCAACTTCCGAAATTGCATTCCGACCCCGATATCAAAATTTCCACTTCCGGCCGGACTTCTCTAAAACCTTCGAATTTCTATCTTTAGCCAAATGAATTCAAAATAACCTACGGACATCCGAATTCACTTCCGATCGCGCTCTCAACTCTAGAATCACCATACGGAGCTATTCCCAGTCTCAGAATCCCCAACAGACATCAACATCATTGAAATGCGCTTCTAGCCAAACTTAGGAAATTCGTATAAAATGCTATCTTCCATAATATGCGCCGAAACGCTCCTGGGTTATCCAAAGCCCGATCCGTACATATAACTAAGTCCAAAATCATCATACAAACATGCATGAACCTTCAAATCTCGATTCGGAGGTCGTTTACTAAAAATTCCAATCTCAATTTCTCCAACTTAAGGCTTCTGAAATGAGAATTTTCTTTCCAATTTGACTCTGAACTTCCTGAAATTCAACTCTGACCATGCCTACGAGTCATCATACCTGAAATGGAGCTGCTCATGACTTCAAACCGCTGAACGACGCGCTAGAGCTCAAAACGATCGGTCGGGTCGTTACAACAACATTCACTGGCTTATCAACTTAAAAGACTGCTTCATTCATAACACAAAACATTCTAATAGCTGGGAAAGCATTTTTCCTTTTCTATCTGTAATCTTTGTAAGAATAGAAATAATAGCAATTTCAATAACTTAGACCTTGACCTATATGCCCCAAAAGTAATTCAAGAAGCTTGGAAATTTAATTTCTTTACTGAAAAAACCCCTTTAAACTTCAAAAGATCAAGATTGAGGTAAAGTGGAAAAAATATGCTATTGGTAATGTTAAACTAAACATAGTGTATTGGTAAAAAATAGTTTCACACGTAAGCCAACTTTTGACAACTCCGCCAGTCACGTGGACACAGGAAAACACGACAGCTGGACGTAACTCTTTGAAGAGGTAAGGTACAAATAGGCACGGTTCAGTAAACCCACGAACTTACCATCCACGGAAAATTCAACTTGATCAAAATGGGAGAGAGGCACGGTCAGAATGAATCTAGACAAAGCTACGGGCAGATTCAAGAACCCACAATTAAGTACTCGAACGTTATGTAACTGAACCCCTATTACCGTTATCCTTTGTAACGCCTCATTAATGTCATAATTAATCATTAATGAGTAACCATAGCAGGAGTCGTATGCTATAAGAATCTCCTATATAAGGGAGGGGAATACAAATTGTAAAGGCATCTGATTCTCGAATACAAT
>MDKI01074145.1:0-12025 GCA_005239505.1 Nicotiana paniculata | reverse complement strand
TGCTCGCGAATTACTCAAGCGACTCAGGCACCCAAAGTTACACATATCCATATAATAAATTCGTATTTTATCAAGAAAATCATTTTTTTTCTCAGGAAAATGATAAAGTCTTTATTAAAAGAAACATGAAATATAGGTTTTGAAATCTTCGTTTTTGAAACTCGTTTTTCCAGTTTAGTAATACTCCATGATACAACCCAGTCCAGGTACACATATATTCACAGTGGAAACAATTCTCTTTTTAGAAGGTTAACAATATGAACTCTAGTTTTCTTTTAAACATTTAATTACGTTTTTGGTCATATTAGCAGTTTAATATTACAGGCAGGGTTACATGTACACACATAAAGCATACTAGTGGGCCCTAGGCTCCCCGGACATGGCATAATAGTAGCTATGCACGGACTCCCGTCACCTCGTGCGTACGTATCCCCCGAAGATAATAGCATATACTGAATTAATTCACCTAGGGGGACGATTCCCCCTCAGAAAGTTAGAAAGGAGACTTACCTCGCTCCGAAAGGAGACTTACCTGCGGCAACCAAGACGCACTTGCGGCTCTGCACCTTCGGCCAAATCCTCACAGGTGCGGATCACACCAGATGACAACTATCTTCACTTCTTCCAACTTCAATTCTTGATCCGTCAACCACTCGGAATCTACCAGAGGCCCCCGGGACCCCATCCAATAATACAAACCTGTCCCAAGACATAACATGGACTTGCTCGAGCCCTCAAATCACATCAAACAACGCTGAAATCACGAATCGCACTCAAATCCAATTCTTTAATAACTTAGAATTTCAAAATTCTACATCCGACGCTGAAATCTATCAAATCACACCCGATTGACCTCAAATTTTGCACACAATCGGAATTCGAATCCGACCCCGATATCAAAAAGTCAAACTCTCGGTCAAACTTCTCAAAAACCTTCAAATTTCTATCTTTAGCCAAATGGCTTCAAAATGACCTCTTGACATTCAAATTCACTTCCAATCGCGATCCCAATTCCAGAATCACCATATAGAGCTATTCCCAGACTCGGAATCCCAAACGGACATCAACCTCACTGATATGCACTTCAAGCCCAAATTCATGAAATCCTTCTAAAATGCTAACTTCCACAATATACGCCGAAACCCTCCCGGGTTATCCAAAACCCGATCAGGACATACACCCAAGTCCGAAATCATCATACGAGCCTGTTAGAACCTTCAAATCCTGATTCGGAGATCGTTTACTCAAAATTCCAATCTTAATTGATTTCTCCAACTCAAGGCTTCTAAAATGAGAATTTCCTTTCCAAATCAATTCTAAACTTCCTGGAATTCAATTCCGACCACGCCCACGGGTCATAATACCTGAAACGAAGATGCTCACAACTTCAAACCGCTGAGCGACGCGCTAGGATTGGAAATGACCGATCGGGTCGTTACATTCTCCCTCACTTAAACCGATGTTCATCCTCGAACGTGCTAAGAGATGCTCTGGAGTTCCTGAAATCACTATTTAACATTTTGAGCACCTGCCCGTGCTACCACAACCCAGTCGAGCACAATAGCTTGATCAAATCTGGAGATTTCTTATTTATTCATATAATAAGCTCAGAATTCATTCAAACACCTGAAATTTCTCTAGCCAGGCCTAGTTTCAATATATATAAGCACTTCATCAACTAGCACACAATATACCAGATCATAACTGCATACCCTTGCTGAATCGGTGCCATGCACCGCGTAACCCATTATCTGACCATAATGAAGCTCCTTGAACCTTAATAGCCAAAATTCCACGAATCTGATGCTCCCAATGCACCTCATAACAAATATGCATACACCGTGCTATAATGCTGACGATACCACCACGGCGGAGGAACTGTGCAGAAATTCATACTCAACTGCAGAGTTAACAAATCCTTGAATACCTCATCTTGACTAGAATCATCACTTTAGTATGAACCTGAATAATGGTATTAGTTCTTTAATATACACTTCACATAACCTCATCGCACTGATCCCTGATCCGAAAATCTCGTCTCACCCAGTATGAACTGCTCAGACAATAAACCACCCCAACATGACCAACAGCCTCACATGATACCACATCGCGCCAATAGGCCATAACGAGAATATGATAATAAGAAACGACTCAGGACGGAACTATTCAGCTAACACAACTAATATGAATTCTCACTAGAAAATAGGAAATAAAATAGAAGAAAATAAATACATCTCAACCCTTCTCATCATCACACTGTTGCGACGTGCAACCTGATCCGAATAACATACCCGTGGCGGCGTGCCACCCGATCCCATCATAAAACTCACATAAGGAAATATACACGGAGCTGAATCACTCACTATTACAAATTACTGAATATCGATCACAAGCACGCTAAGTGCATAATACCATCCTGGGGAGACTGATAGAGCCGTAGGCTACATAACTCAAGCACAACTGAGGTGCGATATATATACATACACTATGGATCTCAAGAGCTATCCTGCTCACATAACATCCCCACTACGCGAGACCTCAACACATAAGAAATTAACAAGCCGTTTCACAACTCGCACGACACAATCACGATAACATATAAATCCGACGAAGACGGAAAAACACCCGCTGTTCTAATACCTTTCCATGAAAGCGCTCTTACTGAAAAGAACATGCCTGGATCATACGGAGCCCATAATCATATTTAAATCCATCCACCAACATCGATCCACCTCGCTCGCACCAAACTTAGCTATTAGCTTTTACCTGGGTCCATATTAACCCACTTTCTCTCCTAATACATGAGAAAAACCACATCACCGGGACTAACACCCCATAATCCATAATCTATAATCAACTGAACCGGACACCCTCCAAGAGTAAATTCTCAACTAAGCAATATTGCACTTCTTTACACTTAGTCCAAATCTGAAATCCATCAAGTGACTGCATGTCACACTTTATGCAATCTTTTCGCGGTCATGCTTCCACGACCTTCCACACAAGGCGACAAGTCTGCCCATCCATAACACCGACCACACTAAGGCCGCAAAACACATCAAGAACCCATGACTAGTGTACAAAGCCTCTTTCACCGAATACCAATCTCAGGTAACACTGAAGACAATACCAGCCTACATTGAACTTTCAAATCACCTTTCCTTGCTCTTCCGAGCTCATGAAATCCTTATAAACATCGGACCTAAATCTCGATTCTTACTCCTAGTTACATACTGCTTACCGCACCTAACATGCCAATACGATGTAGCGCAAGAATTCCATCACAACTTCCGAACCACCAATAGGGTGAACATTTCATCGTATAGAAACTTTTTACTTGACTCAATTCAAGAGTACCATCTCAACACATGAGTGAGTTCCCATTATCAGCCAATCATGCAAATCCTTGAGTAGTAGTCTATACCACCATAACCCTTCCGGGGTCCGCCTACACCTGACAGGCCATAGAACTCAAATGATCCCACATGAGATCCGTTAAGACGGCCTACAAGCCCCTCACACACCGACACAAACCCCATGCATAACTAAATCACATCAAAGGAACCGATCACTGCCGCAATGTGCCAGTTCAACCATAGCTAATCAATTTATATTCTTTTAATCATCTTCAATTGCCTCAGGAATAATAACAACTTCCTTCAACCCATAGCAAACTCAACCCTCACTCATCCCGAGTGACCTTGATTCACGAGACTACGCTACCCAAATCCCGCAACCCGTCTCATACCTTTCTGATAGTTCTTTTCTTCAATCCGAAGTCTATTTCTCTCACTCCTCCAATGCTATCCAGTGTGCTGAAACATATCATAGAACATTCCAACCATCCTTCCTTTTTCTCAGAGATTACTCTGCAAAAGCTCAATTCTCGATCATAATGCTGCCTGAAATCCTTAAACGTCGCATTCTTAACTTTTGAACTCCCTAGGACCGCTATTGAGAGTCACCCACTCCAACTGGCCCCGAATACAATCAACCCCAGGGCTCTCCTGGCACAGGAACACCCTTTTCAATGAAACACGTGACTGAGTCACTAACCTCATAACTCAACTATGCCTTAAGCAAAATTCTGGATCTTCCAGAGCCTAACGCTGGCCCGACAGGGCCAACTTTTGCACACATTCATCAAATCCCACGCACAATTAGCATTTTATTCCTTTCCCTTAGCTGAAACAACTTGCCAATACGCCGACAATTCGCAACCCTATGAGAAGACAACCCTACTGCAGATGGTGGGACTCCCCCACTTAGCCCGAAGCCACTCCTTGCACCACTCTAGACTCTGCTGAGACCCTTTCTCCTTTGATAACACGATCCCTGCCAACTGCATTCTTCAACACTTCTTCTCGATACTCTAACCCCACGCAACCGAAGAAACCATAGCACCACCGAACCTAACACATTCCATCCGATCAATGACGACGACTACACGTCACAGGTGCATATCCGACCTCACTTGATGACACCCAGTCTTACTACTTTATCAACTCCAACCAGACCATCCAGAATCCAAATGCCTTTCCTCTGCCGGAACTAAAACACCGAAATCTCGAAATCAAACTCTGAGAAGACCTCCCTTCAACCATTCATCACCCCCAATGTACGGGAAAACATTCTATCATCATATCAATACCGCGCGACAATCAACTGCAAATATCATCACCACCCGAGCACGACCTTAAGGCTCCCAGACACACAACTACTGAACTGAAATAACACATTACCCTTTTGCAGGGCCATAACAACAACCACGACCATTTACACATGGAAACATCTCGGATTACATTCGTAGAACCATTCCCATTCCTCAAATTCCGGATCCATAGCAAGCGCTTTGCGACGCGTAAGATTGAGTAGGAATGAACATAGGCATAAGTCTCAAAGGAATCAACTCGCACGATGAAGAATCACGAAGGGAAGTACTCCTAACAGCCCTGTAACCTCTCGAAGATAAGTACAAACATCTCTGTACCGATCCACAAGACTCTACTAGACTTGCTCATGACTCGTGAGACCTACGGGAACCTAGGCTCTGATACCATGTTGTCATGACCCAAAATCTCTAAGGTCGTGATGGCGCCGGACGTCCATGTCAGGCAAGCCTACTCATTCATTAATTGAAACAACTTTCTGATTTTAAAATATTTATGAAAACAATTCTTTTTCTTAAATTACATATTAACCAAATAAAAGTCTGTTAATTAAAAATAATGGTTAAAATATTTATCTTAAGCAATTATGTCCCAATACATATCCCAGAACCCGGTGTCACAAGTACATGAGCAATTTCTAAGAATTCAACAATCATTACAAGCCTGTCCGAAATACAACTGGACAAGGTAATTTAAATGAATAGATACATTGCGAAGGAGACTCTGTCTGCTGCGGATCGCCTCCGGATGATGCAGCTCGCCTAAGTCTCCGAATCCTCCACATTTCTATGAAAGTACCTGTGCTAAAAAATGCAAAACACGTGTAGCATGAGTACAAAAGAACGTGTATTCAGTAAGTCGCCCGCCTAAACTCTGAGAGGTAGTGACGAGAGGTCAAATTAGACACTTACTAGGGTCCAACAATATAATATATGACAGAATATGATGAAATACAGTAGACATGTAAGACAGTGAGCAACGAGTACATATCAAGTACAGAAATCCAGGTAACCATTGAGAATAAACAACAATGTACACTTTCCTTTTTCCCAAATACATGTCAACCCAATACCAATAGAATAGTACCAAATATTCATGCGCACACAAGGGTAAGACAACCGGCCGGAGTCATAAGATAGTCATGCCCGTGCACTGCCGAGGATCGAACGGCCTGTACCAAAAGTGCACCTCTCAAACTCTCTATGCACTGCCGAGGATCGATCGGCCCATCCCAAAAGTGCATCCCTCAACCTCTCTACGCACTTCCGAGGATCAAACAGCCCGTACCAAAAGTGCATCTCTTAATATAATAATCCTCTCTGTGCACTTCCGAGGATCGAACGACTCGTCCCAAAAGTGTACCTCTCAATATAATAATCATATCTATGCACTGCCGATGATCGAACGGCCCGCACCAAAAGTGCATCTCTTAATATAGTAATCCTCTCTGTGCACTGCCGAGGATCGATCGACCCGTCCCAAAAGTGCACCTCTCAATATAATACGGCTAGCCTGCTCGCGAATCATATATGTGACTCAGGTTCTCATAAGAATACATACACAAATACAGGGTCTTCCTGCTCGCGAATTACTCAAGCGACTCAGGCACCCAAAGTTACACATATCCACATAATAAATTCGTATTTTATTAAGAAAACCATTTTTTTTCTCAGGATAATGGTAAAGTCTTTATTAAAAGAAACATGAACTATAGGTTTTGAAATCTTCGTTTTTTGAAACTCGTTTGTCCAATTTAGTAATACTCCATGATACAACCCAGTCCAGGTACACATATATTCACAGCGCAAACAATTCTCTTTTTAGAAGGTTAAAAATATGAACTCTAGTTGTCTTTTAAACATTCAATTACATTTTCGGTCATGTTAGCAGTTTAATATTACAGGCAGGGTTACAGGTACACACATAAAGCATGCTAGTGGGTCCTAGGCTACCCGGACATGGCATAATAGTAGCTATGCACGGACTCCCATCACCTCGTGCGTACATATCCCCCGAAGATAATAGCATATACTGAATTAATTCACCTAGGGGGGCGATTCCCCCTCACAAAGTTAGAAAGGAGACTTACCTCGCTCCGAAATTCCAACACCGGCTTGCAAGCCCTTCCGAAGACTCCAACAGACGCACAACGCTCCGAAACTACCACATAAATGACAAAGCAATGAAAATTCATCATAATACTCACAACCAATTCAGATTATATACTTTCCCAACCCCGCTCGGAGAAATGACAAAAATTCCCTCGGGTCCATGTGCCCGGAATCCGAAATTCTCGAAGATACATTCTACCCACAGCCTTACTCACTCAAATATTCATGCTCAATTCGTGGTTAAGAATTCAAATTTTCCATATTCTAGGTTTCTTCAAAGTTTTCCCAACTTTCCTACCAATTTCATGCTCAAATGCATGCAAGATCACATATTTAACTTAGGAGTAGGAAGAATTCACTTACTTAGAGATGCTTGCTGAAAAACCCCTTCTTGAAGCTCCCAAAATCGCCACACCAAAATGAGAGAAATGGCCAAAATACATTCTTAAAACACCCCACTGCCTCCAGCCATTTTCGCACCTGCGGTGCAATAGCCGCTCCTGCAGCTCTGCACCTGCGGAAATTCCATCGCAGGTGCGGCCTTGACTCAGCCAAGCAACTTCCGCTCCTCCGATCCCTCTTCGCACCTGCGATTCCGTAGGTGCGACCAAACTCCCGCACCTGCGGTCCCTGAGCTTCAGACCCAAATTCGCACATGCGGTAACCAAGACGCACCTGCGGCCAAATCCTCGCAGGTGCGGATCACACCAGATGACATCAATCTTCACTTCTTCAAACTTCAATTCTTGATTCGTTAACCGCCCGGAATCCACCCGAGGCCCCCGGGACCCCGTCCAATCATACCAACCTGTCCCAAGACATAACACGAACTTGCTCGAGCCCTCAAATCACATCATACAACGCCGAAATCATGAATCGCACTCAAATCCAATTCTTTAAGAACTTAGAATTTCAAACTTCTACATCCGACACCGAAACCTATCAATCACACCCGATTGACCTCAAATTTTGCACACAAGTCATATTAGACATTACGGACCTGCTATAACTTTCAAAATTGGAATCCAACCCCGATATCAAAAAGTCAAACTCTCGGTCAAACTTCTCAAAAACCTTCAAATTTCTATCTTTAGCCAAATGACTTCAAAATGAACTCCGTACATCTGAATTCACTTCCGATCGCGCTCCCAATTCTAGAATCACCATACAGAGCTATTCCCATACTCAGAATCCCAAACGGACATCAACCTCACTGATATGCACTTCGAGCCCAGATTCATGAAATCCTTCTAAAATGCTAACTTCCACAATATACGCCGAAACCCTCCCGGGTTATCCAAAATCCGATCAGGACATACACCCATGTCCGAAATCATCATACGAGCCTGTTGGAACCTTCAAATCCTGATTCGGAGATCGTTTACTCAAAATTCCAATCTTAATTGATTTCTCCAACTCAGGGCTTCTAAAATGAGAATTTCCTTTCCAAATCAATTCTAAGCTTCCTGGAATTTAATTCCGACCACGCCCACGGGTCATAATACCTGAAACGAAGATGCTCACAACTTTAACCGCTGAGCGACGCGCTAGGACTCGAAACGACCGGTCGGGTCGTTACAAGTACAAAACTGGATAGCTATTTGAGGAATATGAATTGGTATCCAGATTGAGCTAAAATATAGAAGCAATATGAGTACAAGATGGTAGCTAGGAAACCTTCACGCTGGGGCTTCATATCCAGCAGAAGGCAGTTAGTAGTTGGTATTGTAAATCTGTAAATATTTTACTTGGTAAATAAAGTCTTTAATTAACAAAAAAAGAATAATTGATAATATTTAATCAATTGTGGATAACATTGAGTGGCCTGTGGAGCGAGGTAAGTGTTGTGTCTAACCTTGACTTGAGGAATTAGGAACCCTCGACCTATTTTCTATATGAAATTCATGTGAGTAGCGTATATGTGAAGTGACGAGTACTTATGCGCCACCGATTTATTTGTTTTGCCTGTTTCTTTCTCGTTCTTCTCATATTGTGTTTTTCCCTTCCTTAACTGTTACATGTTTTACTTTTATTCCCATGCCTAATTTCTACTTGTTAGACATTATTTCCCTTTGTTTTATGTATTAGTTATTCCGTAGCTTTATTGTATCCTATTATTTGTTTAAGCTGGTTTATCGGTGCTTCTATGGTATGTTCTGGATTGGTCTCGCTGATTACTTGTAACGACCCGGCCGATATTTTTGAGGATTCAAGTTCCATTCGGCAGCGTAAGGTCTTGAAAAACTTCATATTAGGTATATCGACCTGCGTGCATGGTTGAATTCAGTTACCGGATGATTCGGAGTTGAATTGGAAGAAGGATTCTAGTTTTGGAAGCTAAAGCGGTGAAATTTGACCGAAATTTGACTTTTTATGTAAACGGCTCCGAAATAAGTTTTGGATAATGTCAACAGATCCGTATGGTCATTATGGACTAAGGCGCACGTACGAATTTGGATTTGGAGGTCCGTAGAGTAATTTGAGGAAATTCAACGAAAAGTTGGAAAATTTGAAGTTTGGAAAATGGAGAAGTTTTACCGACAATTGACTTTTGTGATATCGGGGTTGGAATGTGATTTCGAGAGTTGGAACATCTCCGTTATGTGAATTGGGACTTGTATGCAAAGTTTGGCGTCATTCCGGGTTGAATTGATAGGTTTCGACACGAGTTTTAGAAGTTGGAAGATTGAAAGTTCATAAGCTCGATTCATGGTGCGATTCATAGCTTCGTCGTGTTTGGATGTGAGTTGAGACCTCGAGCGGGTCCGTGTTAGAGTATGGAACTTTTTGGTATGCTTGGACAGGGTCCCGAGGGTCCTGAGTGTGTTCTGGACGAGTCGCGGATGAATTCCTTGGTTTTTTGGGAGTCTGAGTTCTGGTGTAATCGCACTTGTAGACCTTGGGCCAGGTGCGATAATCGCAGGTGCGGGAAAGGAGGCGCATCTTTTTGAGGATTCAAGTTCCGTTCGGTAGCGTAAGGTCTTGAAAAACTTCATATTCGGTATATCGACCTGCGTGCATTATTTTGATTCAGTTACCGGATGAGTCAGAGTTGAATTGGAAGAAGGATTCTAGTTTCGGAAGCTGAAGCGATGAAATTTGACCGAAATTTGACTTTTTATGTAAACGACTCCAGAATAAGTTTTGGATAATGTCAGCAACTCCGTATGATCATTATGGACTAAGGCGCACATACGGATTTGGAGGTCCGTAGAGTAATTTGAGGAAATTCAGCAAAAAGTTGGAAAATTTGAAGTTTGGAAAATGGAGAAGTTTTACCCACAATTGACTTTTGTGATATCGGGGTTGGAATGCGATTCCGAGAGTTGGAACGTCTCCGTTATGTGAATTGGGACTTGTCTGCAAAGTTTGGCGTCATTCGGGGTTGAATTGATAGGTTTCGACACGAGTTTTAAAAGTTGGAAGATTAAAAGTTCATAAGCTCGATTCATGGTGCGATTCATAGCTTCGTCGTGTTTGAATGTGAGTTGAGACCTCGAGCGGGTCCGTGTTAGAGTATGGAACTTTTTGGTATGCTTGGACGGGGTCCCGAGGGTCCTGAGTGTGGTTCGGACGAGTCGCGGATGAATTCCATGGTTTTTGGGGAGTCTGAGTTCTGGTGTAATCGCACCTGTAGACCTTGGGCCAGGTGCGATAATCGCAGGTGCGGGAAAGGAGGCGCAGGTGCGAGAAGAAGCGGACTGGGTAGCATCCGCAGGTGCAAAATTTGGAGCGCACATGCGACACCGCAGGAGTGATTTCTTGGGCGCAAATGCTTAGTGGAGCGCAGGTGCGGTTGACCATGTGCACCTGCGGTTGCGTAGATGCGGCTGGGTTGGTCGCAGGTGTGGAAGTCCTAGCAGTTTCAAATAAACTAGTATTAGCTATTTTTTCTTTCACATTTTGAGTTTTGGACTTCGGATTTGGGAGCGATTTTTGGGGGTTTTATAACTAATCGAGTGGGTAAGTGTTCTTCACCTAGAATTAAATATATTCCATGATTTTATCTTTGTTTTCATCATTTAAATTGTGTTTTGAGTTGAGGAAGATGTTGGTTTTTAAAAAAAAATTCTAGAATGAAAAATCATGATTTGAGGGACGAAATGGTATCGGAATTTGGTAATTTTCGTATGGTTGAACTCATATGGGAGTGAGTGTTATTTTTGTAAAATTTGTCGGGTTCCGGGTGCAGGTTTGGTGGTCGATTTTTGGATTTTGTTAAAGATTTAGACTTTATGATCCTGAATAGTTTCTTATGTGTTTTATTTATGTTTTGAAGTCATTTTGGTTAGATTGAGCCGTCCGGAGGTCTTTCACCCGAGAAGTTCAATTTTAGAGTATCAGTTTGTCATCCTTGAGGTAAGTATCTTGCCTAATCTTTTGTGGGATAACTACCCCTTAGGATTTGAGTTTTCTATGTTGATTGTAGTCCTTGTACGCGAGGTGACGAGTGCGTGCTCGGACTTATTTGTAGAAGTTATCCTTTTAGGAACCTTAGGTTCTTATATTCACTGAGTATGAATTTGTTCTTGACATGATTGAGTTCCTAATTTCTAGTTTCATCTTTACTGGCCTAATTTAGAATTTCTTGCTTTTTGATTCACACTTATTGCCTATTTGACTCCAAATTGACTAAACTGAAGATTTCATCCCTTTTTACTATCATGCTCTATCTTCATAACTGGTTATCTCTATTTGTAATTTTCATCACCACCCTAAAATTGTTTAGTCTTAATTAAAGTTATGGTTACCTTCCTGCTGCTTACCCTTAAGTGAAATTGTTGAATATCCTCAAAATTTGCTCAACCTTAAAGGTAGTTTAGATTATCTTATATCTTAGTTGACTTGCCCTTATTTGAAATTTTTCGGATTCGTGTTAGTTTCTTGTTGTCGAATCGTGCAATTGGGTACGACTTTTACATGCTATTTCTTCCTTGTTGAGCTGTCCTTATTACGCCTAATATTCTTTGTTGTGCTTATTCCTTATGAACTAGCCTTGCCTTTATTACGATTGAAGGTTCTTGAGTTGATGTACTTAACATATCTTATATTATTGTCATTGTTGTTTTTATACTTCTTGTGGTGATGCACGAGGTTTATGCCGTGCGGTTATGGTTATTGTGATTCACGAGGTTTCTGCCGTGTGATTGTTGAAATGGGGATTTGCACGAGGTTTCTGCTGTGCCGTGTTTTCTATTGATAATGCACATGCAGCGTAACAAGGCGGGATATATATATATATAT